>BQNB010010002.1:27177-82299 GCA_026074375.1 Tanacetum coccineum
CTATACGACCTATAAATAATCAAAGTATTTAGTACTTATACGACCTATATTGGATTAGGTTGCATTCGATCGTAAGCGTATTGTGAATACTTGTTGATTACCATTCACTCGAGGTGAGTTCATAATTACATGCTTGTTTTACTACGGACACAAGTGTTTTAAACTGTATGCTATCCAGATTATTGCCTGATTATTATTGCCTAAGTTACTACAGTGCTATCTAAGTCCCTAATATCATAAACCGTCAATTGCTATTATAGTGAGCGCTAGTGTTGTGGATAGATCTATCGGGACAAACAATCCCCACTGGAATTTATGGTCACAAGTTGATCATGGTGCATTTAACATTTAGAGAACTGTAGGCTGTTTTGGCAGACACCCTACCTATTTAGGGCAGACAGACAGTTAAGGCTTTGGGGTCATGAGCTTAGCGCAATAATACATGTTTTAGACTACTAAATTTGTTTCGTAGTCTACCATTACTTAAATCTTGTGATCCACACTTTTATAGACAAACCTATGAATTCACTCAACCTTTGTGTTGACTTTTAGCATGTTTAATTTTAGGTCCTAAGGTATAAGCTTAGATGGAAGCCATGATGGATATCAATGAAGATGGATTCTGTGTTTATTTAAATTCAATGCAACCTTTATTTATAATAAGCTTTGAAAGTCACTTTTGGTTAGTATGAAGCTTTTGTTTAAGTAAAAACGTTATGTGGAAATATTTATGACTTTTTAAAACTGGTGGGACCTAATGTAAGACTCTGATATTTTGCTATAGGCATCAAATGTAAATCTTATTCTTTATACGTCCATTAAGGTAGTTTCACTATATTGATTGTTGTCACTTTGACGTGCACCCCATTGTTATCATTCGCTGCATTACCTGAATTTGGGGGTTTTTTGCTGTGTGTTTGTGTGTATGTTATGTGTTTGTTTGTGTTGTTGGATTTGTGTGTGTTGTTATGTATGTGATGTTTTGTTTGTGCCGCAGGTTGATTGGGTTTGTGTGTTTGTTGTTTTGTTATCATTGCGTTATCCTTTTTTTTTAAGTGTTTGTCTTGTGTTTAGTTCGTTTGTTTGTGTTTGTTGGTTTTTTGGTTTTGTTAGTGTGTTTGTATGTGTTGTTTTAATTGTGGTGTGTTTGTTTTTTGTTTGTGTTTTGTTTGATTGTTTTTTGTATGGTTTTGTGTTTTGGTCAGTGTTATGTATTTTGTGCTTGTTGTTGTTCTGTTGTGTTGTGTGTTGTGTGTTGATGATGTGTGTGCTTTGTGTTTTGTTTTTGTTGATTTTTTATTGCTATGTTTGTTTTGTTTTGATGTTTTTGTTGTGTCTTGTTTGATGTGTTTTTCTGTTTGTTGTTTGTGTTTATTTTTGTTTTGAATTGTTTGTTTGTATTTTTTGTTTCGTTATGGTTTTGTTTGCTGTGGTGAATTTTGTGTTGTTTGTTGTATGTTTAAGTTGTTTGTGGATTGTATAGTGTGTTTGTGTGTTGCTGTTGTTTGTTTTGTTGTTGATTTGTGTTGTTTTATTTTGTGTCTTGATGTTGTTTGTTTTGTGTTTGTTAGTTTATGTTTGTGTTGTTGTATATGGTTTGTGTTGTTTTGTTTTTTTTTTTTTGTGGTGCTGTTTTATGGTGTTGTGTGTTGTTGTTTTTATCATGTTTTTTGCGTTTGTTGTGTTGTGTTTATGTGTGATGTGTTGTAGTGTGTGATTTTTTGTGCTTTCTTGGTTTGTTTTTTTGTGATGTTATTGTATTGTGATGTGTTTTGTTTGTGTGGTTTTTTATTTTTGTAGTTTTTTTTGGTGTTTTTTTTGTTGTTTCCTTTGTTTGTATTGTTTTTGTTATTTGTGGTCTTCTCGGTTTTGATGTACTTTTTGCTTGTTTTGTTTTTGTTTTTTTATTTTTTTTTTGTTTTTGGTTGTTTTTTTTATCTTTTGTTTTTGTTTGTGTTTTTGTTTGTTTTTTGTTTATGTTTTGTTTGTGTTGGTTGTGTTGTATGTTTGTTGTTCCTGTGTGCTGGTATGTGGTTTCTCTTGTTTTTTTGTTGTTGCTTGAGTTTGTTTGTGTTGGTCTGGAAGTTGTCTGTTGTGTGTTTTTGTATGTGTTCTTGTGTGTTGTGTTTTGGATGTTTTGTATGTTTGTATTTCTGTGTGTTTAGTGCTTTGTGCTGTTGTGTTTGCTGTTCTTGTTAGGTTTGCTGTGTTTTGGTGTGTTATGTTGTGATTGTTTGTGATTTTTGTTGTTTTTGTTGTGTTTTGTTTTGTGGTTCTGTATTTTTTGTGTTTGGTTGTTTGTTTTTTTTGTGGTTGTGTTGTGTGTTTGTTGTGTTGTGTGTTATATGACTTGTTTGTGTTGTGTTTGTTTGTTTTTTGATGCTTGTTGTGTTTTTTTTTGTCGTTTTTGTTTGTTGTTGTTGTTTGTGATGTTAGTTATATGCCTACGTTATGTTGTGGTTGGTGATGTGTGTGTTGTTTTTTCATTGTTCTTGTTTTGTGTTTTTGTTTATGTGTGATATTGTGTGTGTTCGTGTCTTTGTTGTTTTTGGTTTGGTGTTGGTTGTGGTGTTTGTTGTGATGTTTGGTTGTTCTGTTTTTTTTGCGTGTGTTTTTGTATTCGTGATGTTTGTTTTTGTTTTCTATTTCTTTGGTGTTGTTTCAGTGTTGTTTTTGTGTTACTTGTTTTTGTTACCTGGTTTTAACTTATGTTGTTCTGTTTGTGTTGTTTGTGTATTCGCTGATTTTGTTTTGTGTTGTGTGATTATAGTTCGGTGTTTTTTTTGTTTTTGACATAATGTTTGTTATGTTGTGTGTTGTGTGTTGTTTACAGTATGTTGTTGATTTTTGTGTTGTTTGGTCTTGTTTTTTAGTTTTGGTGTATTGTTTTTTTTAATTGAGTTTTGTGTTTCACTCGTTGTTGTTTGTTTCCATTTTTATAGCTTGTTTGTGTTTTGAGTGTTTTGTGCTGTTTGTTTTTTACTTTCTCATATGTTTGTTTGTTGATGAATGTTGTGTTTTGCTTTTTTTGTCTTATTTTGTTGTTATGTTTAGTTGTTTTTTTGTGTTTTGCTGTTGTGGTGTTTGTTGATGTGTCGTTGTTTTTTTTGTTTTTTTGTTTTGTTTTGTTAGTGTTTTTTTGTATTGTTTGTGTGTTAATTCTCTTTTTTGTGTGTGTTGTGTGGGTGTTGTGTTTCTGTGTGTTGTGTTATTGTTTATGTTTGTTGTGCTGGATTTTTGTTTTGTATTTCGTGTTGTTTTGTTTTTTTTGTTGTTCATGAATGTGTTTTTGTTGATGTTTTTTATTGTGATTTGGTTTTTTTGCTGCTTTGATTTTTTGTTTTTTGTTTGTGTGTTCTTCTGTGTATGTTCTTGTGTTATGTGTTTGTTTGTGTGTTTTTGTTTTGTTTGTGTGTGTTAATGTTGTTTTGTAGTGTATGTTTGTTTATATTTGATATGTTGTGTTGTTTGTTATGATTTTGTTGTGTTTTTTGTGTTTTCGTCTTGTTTTTTGTTTGTACCTTTTGGTTGTCGTTTTGCGATTTGTTGTTTTGTGTTTTTCTTTGTATTTGTATCATTCTTGTGTTAGTTTAATTGTTTGTTATTTGCTGTGTATTGTTGTATTTTGTTGTTTTATGTGTTGTTTCTTGCTTTATTATTGGTTGTGATGTTTTGTGTTGTAGTAACTTATTGTGTTTTGTTGTTGTGTTTGTTGTTTTTGTTTTAATGGATTCTATGTTTATTTAAATTCAAGGGGCAATTTCATATATCCCCTTCTTTTCACCATTAATTTCATATTTATCTAAATATGCATCAAAAGTATGATATATCATGCATTCAAATGTTGTAATTTGGTTATATATGAAATTAATGATGAAAAGAGGGGGATATATGAAATTAATCCTAAATTCAATGCAACTTTTATCTATAAAAACTTAAGTCACCTTTTGGTAGTATGAAGCTTTTGTTTAATTAAAAACGTATGTGGAAATGTTTATGACTTTTAAAACATATGGGACCTAATGTATGAACTCTGATATTTTGCTATGGCATCAAATGAAATCTTATCTTAAAACGTCCATTTAAGGTCGTTTCCTATATCTTGATTGTTGTACTTTGACGTAGCACCCCATTGTTACCATTCCGTTGCATACCAGAATTTGGGGGTGTTACAGATTGGTATCAAGAGCCAAGGTTATAGGGAACTGGGTCATTTTCAAAACCTAGTCTATAACCAAAATTTTTACAGAATTTTCTTTTCTTTCATTTTCAAAATACAGAATCCTTCATCGCTGATCTGATATCCGCGCGCGCATTCCCTGATCCTTACTTACTCTTCTGATTATCATTATTGTATTATATAGTTTATATATAATACTTGGTTTAAATTCGATCCCTTATGTCTATCTTCTAGCGTATTACTATTCATTCGTATCGGTCGATTATATAAATATTGACCATTCTGATTAATTCATGATTATTATAGAATTCTTATTTTCTCGGTTAGTATCATATACCTCGACTCAATGTACTCTTACAAATTCTTACCGGATTTTGTACTTGTATTGTTGACAGAATCATGCCGCCCAGAAGATTTAAGAAGAAATCTGTTAAGAGGTTGGTGGAAAAGCATGTGGCTAAAGCTATTGAAGAGTACGAAAAGAATAGGGCTAATTTAGACAGTGCTGGAAGTTCAGGAGGAAACCCTGGGAATGCTGGAGGAACTATGAATGTGCACGGTTGTTCGCACAAGACTTTTATGAATGGAAAACCTCACACTTTTAATGGAACGGAGGGTGTTGTTGGGTTAAGGCGTTGGATAGAGAAAGTGGAGCAAGTGTTTGAAACTTGCAAGTGTGCTGAAGAAGATAAGGTTATGTTTGCTGCTAGTACTTTCGAGGGTCGTGCGTTAACATGGTGGAATGGGAACGTGCACACTCTAGGGCTCGTCAATGCTAACCATATTCCATGGACTGAATTCAAGACGATGATGACTACGGAATACTGCCCAGCAACTGAAATCCAAAGGATGGAGCAAGAGCTCTGGACTTTGACTCTGAAAGGAGACGACATTGAGGCATACAACAATCGTTTCCATGAGTTGGCCTTGATGTGTCCTGAATTGGTGCCCACTGAAAAGAAGAAGATTGAAAGGTACACTCGTGGGTTTCCTGAAAGAATCAAAGGAAACATCACTTCTTCTAAGCCTGCAACTCTGCATGATGCCATCAACATGGCCCGTGAACTGGTTGAGCAAGCAGTTCAGGGTAGGGCTACCAGAATTGGTGACAGCAATAAAAGGAAATGGGAAGACCACCAAAGAAACACCAACAACAATAACCATAACAACAACAACAATCGTAACTGAAACAACAACTATCACCAGCAACAAAACAGGAGGCAGGAAAATACCAGGGCCTATGCTGCAGCCCTAACTGAGAATAGAGGTTATGCTAGGAATCTACCAAAGTGCAACTGTTGCAACTTTCACCATAGTGGGCGATGCCCTCCAAAGTGTCAGAAGTGCCAAAGAACTGGTCATCTGGAGAAGGATTGTAAAGATATACTTCTAGGTGCATGTAATTATTTCCTGCAGAATACGACATGTTATGGGTATAGTGAGAAAGGACATCTTAAGAACAAGTATCCTAAGGCAGGGAACCAGCATAATGAGGGAGCTTGTGCGAGAGCTTACGTGGTGGTTGAAAATCCGTAGCAAAATCTAAATGTGGTGACGGGTACGTTTCTTCTTAATGATCACTACGCTTGTATCCTCTTTGATTCTGATGCTGAGAAGAGTTTTGTATCTTCTACGTTTACACCTTTTATTGATATTGCCCCAACCGCTTTAAATACTAGTTATGAAATAGAGTTAGCAGATGGAAAGGTGGTTAGTACCAACACTGTTTTACGTAGTTGCACCTTAGTCTTGCTTAATCACGTGTTCAAAATGGACCTACTCCCGACCCGACTAGGAAGTTTCGATGTCATTGTTGGTATGGATTGGTTGTCATACCATCGAGCTGTCATAGATTGTTATGGTAAAGGATTGTACGTTAACTCCTCTTCCGAATGGCGAGATTCTTGAAGTACAAGGCGATGAGGCTGGAAAGGATCCTAGATTCACTCTTGCGTGTGTATCAAAGGCTAATGAAAAGACGCTTGATGGACATTCGGAGTTGTCCAAGACTTCCTTGAAGGTATTTCCAGATGAGCTAGTCAGGATTACCTCCTACGTGCGAGAGATAGAATCTGCTTTGATCTGATTCCAGGTGCGTGCCAAGTTTGTTAAATCGCTCATACCAATTAGCTCCTGTCAGGAGTGCATACTCCATTCCCAAAGCATTTCGATGGCTGAGATTGTCCCCAAAGAAGCTCTAAAGAGATTAAAGGCTGGGATTTGTTTTAGATTCTCCTCACACAACTAGCACACTTTGTTTTTGCTCTTCAAAAGAAGCACAAGCTGCAAAGAAGACTTAGGCTATAAATAGAGCTCATTGTAAGCCTTTGAGGCATCTAGTTAGTTTTTAGTAATCTAGTTTTTAAATTTTTAACTTTGCAATATAATTTAGCTTATTTTCAATCATTTACAGCTTTTACTTTCAGCTTGTAACGATTTCAAGTTTTAATGCAAGTTTGAGTTTACAAGTCAATTTACGATACCAGTGTTAAGTTTCTTCATCTTATTGTTTTGTGTTTCAAAAGCTCTCACCTCAGCTTATTTATAAGCTGTTTTCATTAAGTAAGATAAAAAAGTTAAGTAGTTAAAAGAGAATCACAAAATTCACTCTCAATACACCACAGCTTATTTATTGGATGATAAGCCAGTTCTGGATGGGCTTATGGACTATCACTAGCTTGTTTTATACAAGTTAGAGCTTGTAGATTTGTTGATTGACCCTGTTTTGAGCAAGGGTGTAGTAAGTCTCTCTTTTTCTTACTTTACTTATCTATTGCAGAACTGCTAGTTTATTTAATACAACTGTTAGTTTTAAGTTAATACTGCTAGACTCATTCATGCTTATTTAAGTGCTTATTATTGATTAAAATTTTCTTGTAAGTGTTTAGTTTGTTATTTGATAATCTGTTTTTAATTAATATAAAAAGAAAAATGATTTTTACAAAGGTTCAGGGGTATTTTCAACTAGCAGTACTAACTTTAAGTTAGTACTGCCAGTTCATTTTAGGACCAGTACTAAGTCTACACTAGCAGTACTAACTCCAAGTTAGTACTGTTAGTTATAACAGTTAATACTGGTGGTTCATTTTAGCTTATCAACTTATTATCTCTGCTTATTAAAGTTTTCCTTAGCTTTTTAGAGTATATTAAACATTATCTATACTTTCTTAGGAGGTAAGCATAATTAAGTTATATGTTTCCATTTTAAAAGTGGTCTCAATAGTTTATCCAGATTTTAAGTTTTCTAACTTATTTAACATTTTAGGTTTATTCTAGTTGCCTTATTCCAATTACTAAGTGCTGTTATTAAGGTTAGGCGAACTGTCGTTTTAGCTTGTTTGCTCATTTGTTTATATCTTTTAAGTCTTGTTTAGCCCTAGCCAGTACTAACCTTAAGCTAACAGTACTAACTTTATCCTAGCAGTACTAACTCCAAGTTAGTACTGGTAGTTAAAACTGTTAGTACTGTTGTTAGTACTGTTGTGCTTATCTTATTTTATTTAGCTTAATTGCTTTTTGTATTTGCTTATTTAGAGTTAGTTGAGCTTATTTGATTTGTCTTAAGTTTATTTGAGCTTATTCGTGCCTTAGTGTAGAAGTTTTAATCGTTTTTGCCTTTTCTAGTTTTGATCCTTGTTCCAGCTTATTCTCTTTGCTATTTTTATGTGCTTTTGCTTATTTTTATCAGTTTCTGTGCCCAATCATTCCTTGTGACATTCAAACACAAATCATCAATCGTCTTGCGATTTTCCATCTCTAGCCTCGTTGGGACATAACGACCCGGGAACACTCTATACTGCTTCCGGTTTTCTTGATCTCGCGGATTCTGATCCTTTGTTGTATTTATATTATATATAGATAGATTTTAAGGAGTAAGTTTTGGCGAGTCAAATTTTGGCGCCGTTGCCGGGGAGGCTGAGCAAGAATATCGTTACGTTTGACAGTTTGTCTTTGAACCTGTGAATATTTCCTTCTACAAAAACATAAAAAGTACAAAAATATTTTTCAAAATTTTTTTTTTAGTATAATTATCATACAAAAGCCAAAGAAAAATCAAAAATATAAAAAATTGTCCATAAAAATATATAACGCGGAGGAAGATATACGATGATGCGTTTAGAACCCGATTATGGGCACTTTGAGTTCACAGTCATGCCATTTGGCGATGACAAACGGCACAGCAATATTCATGGACTTATTGAACCGAGTCTGATACCGTAATTTGGACCTAATTTGTAAATCGTGTTCATTGTCGACAGCCTTAATCTACTCAAAGTCAGAAGAAGAACATGAAGTTTACCTAAAGAAGATTTTAGACTTACTCAAGAAGAGAAGTTATATGCCATAATTTTCAAAGTGCGAGTTTGGTTGAAAGAAGATTTAGTTCCTAGGTCATGTGGTCAACCATGACGGTTTTCCACGTAGATCCTTGCAAAGGTTGAGCGGTCAAGAAACTGGAAGATCCTGAATCATCAACAGAAATCCGTTCATTTTTAGGATAGGCAGGTTCTAACCGCAGATTTATCGAGAATTTCTCCCAAGATTGCACAAAGCCCTCACACAACTGTTGACTCAAAAGAACAAGACATAAGTGTGGGGCGATGAATAGAAGAAGCTTCCGTATTCTGAAGGAGAAGCTATGCCAATGCCCTGTGTTAGCACGTCACATGGACAAGAAGACTTTGTGTCTTTTGTGATGCATCAAAACTAGGTTTCGGGTGTGTGTAATGTATGAAGCGGGGGGGCCCCAAAATAAGTGATAAGCGTATGCATTCAAGGAAGTTCCGAAGACACATGGAGAAAAAATTATACCGCACACGACCTGGAAGTGGGTGCGGTGTTGTTCGCTCTACTTAAATTTGGAGACATTATCTTTATGGAACAAAAAGTGTTATCTACACTGACCACAAGAGTCTCCAGTACATCTTCGACTAGAAAGAGTTGAATATGCGCCAAAGGCGGTAGATCGAGCTGCTCAGTGACTACGAGTGTGAGATCAAATACCACGCAGGCAAGGAAAATGTGGTGGCCGATGCCTTGAGTAGGAAAGAAAGGCTTAAGCCAAGGCGAGAACGTGCTATGAGTATCACTATCCATTCTGGACTTAAGACTAAGATTTTGGAAGCACAGGGTGAAGCTTCCAAGGATCTCAAAGCCCCAACTGAATGGCTAAGAGGGTTAGAAATACACTTTGAACGACGAGAAGATGGTGAAATCTACTTCTTTGATCGTATCTGGATTCCATCAGTTGGTGGTGTAAGAAAACTGATCATGGACGAAGCTCTTACTTCTAGATATTCAATACATCTAGGTGCAGACAAGATGTACCACGATCTGAGAGATTTGTATTGGTGGTCTGGTATGAAGAAAGACATTGCTGAGTACGTAGCAGGTGTTCATTAATGGTCTAAGATTAAAGCGAACACAGAAAACCTCAGGATTACTTCAACAACGGAAATCCTGAGTGAAATGGGAGTAAATATACAAATGGACTTTAGTCACATGATTACTAGAAGCGCGGTGGGTATGATGCGATTTTGGGTCATGTAGATAGATTGAAGTCGGCTCACTTTTTACCCATTCGTGAAGATTTCAAAACAGATTAAGCTACGCAAGAATTTACATTAACGAGGATCGTTAGCAAGACATGGTGTACTTGTGTCAATTCATTTCTGCCATGAATGGTCGATTGCGTCACCTTATGGTAAAGCTCTTCAAGAAGCGTTAGGTACAAAACTAAAACATGGAGTACGGCTTCCACCCGAGATCGTTGGTCGAAGTGAGTCATATCATTCAGGAAACTGGAGGATATGTTACGAGCTTGTGTAATGGATTTTGGTGGCAGTTGGGATACTTAATCTTCCTTTGGTTGAGTTTTCTTATAATAACAGTTACCATGCGAGCATTAAGTGAGCGCCATTCGAGGCCTCTATACGGGAAATGTGTGATCTCCCGTGTTATGGACTGAAGTGGGAGAAATAAGCTTATTGGACCAGACAAATTGTTACAGAAACGAAAAAAGGATTTTTTCAGATTAAGGATATGGTTAAAGGAGGCAAGAAGTCGTCAGATAAGGCTATGCTGATAAGAGACGTAAGCATCTTCGAATTCGAAGTTGGAGACCGAGTGTTACTGAAGGTATCTCCGTGGAAAGGAGTGGTACGATTTGGTAAGAAAGGAAAGCTGGCACCACGGTATGTGGGACCGTTCGAAATAATAGAGCGTGTTGGACCAGTAGCCTATCGACTGAAGTTACCCCAGGAGCTGAGTTGTGTTCACGACACGTTTCATGTGTCAAACCTCAAGAAATGTTTGGCGGAGCCAGATGTTCAAGTGCCTTTGGACGAGATCGAGATTGATGAAAATCTGCGATTTGTCGAAGAACCTATTGAGATAGTGGAACGAGATGTGAAGAAGCTAAAGCGAAGAAGAATCCCATTGGTCAAAGTACGTTGGAACTCTCGGCAAGGAGCAGAGTTATATGGGGAACGTGAGGTAGACCAAATTCGGAAGAAAATATTACGTAATCTCTTCTCTGAATCCGTACTTTCCTCAAGTGCCGCAACTTAAGCCTTGAGGACAAGGCTCTTCTAACCGGAGGAGACTGTAACATTCCGTATTTTCAGGTCATTTTCGACGTCATCTATTTTACGAGTTATTTTTTTTTCGTACGCGTTCGCTTTTAATATTAAGTATCAGGTTACATCGCGTAAACTAAAAATCAACGATTAATGTAAACGGACACCAAACGAATTAAGTATTCGTAAGTCAAGCATAATACTACTTTTTGAATAGTAGTAATCAACTTTTTATAATTTTATTTTTAGTCGGTTACGTAAATTTCGTTTACTGTTTTCGCAATATAACGTGTTTAGGCGAACCGGAAATCACAAATCACTAAATTGCCCTAAATAAACCCTTGAATATTTTTTTGTTATTTGTTAGTTATTTTTTGAGATATTTTGTTTAGATTTTTATCAATAAATATCTTTGATATTTACCTCTTAACTTAACCCTAGTCAACTTAACTAGAGTACTTATACCTTAGTTAAAGCCCTATATAAAGCCATAACTAGAAAAATCATAACATTTTATTTCTTAACCAATTTTTCAACATTACTCTCATTTCTTCATTATATATCACGGCTCAAAACCATCTCCTTCCATAACACATCCTTACTTTATTTTCTAGCTCAAATACAAGTGTTCTTACATCTTTCTAAGGAGTTTAAGAAGATCGGAAGGGATTGATTTCTCGTTCGAAGATTTAAGCAAAGTTTGAGCAAAGATTCGGGTTTCAAGGATTAAGCGGTTTTTCTAGTGTTATAATCTCGGTTTGATAACCAAAACAAGGGTATAGATCATTTGTTCTTCATCATTATACCTTCTAAGGTTATCTAAATTCCTTTACTTTTCATTTATGATATTTTATGTGTTTACATGTTCTTTATAGCTAAATCACCATTTAGAACCTTTGAATATGTAAAAAGAGTTTTTACCTATGGTTATGAAATTATACACTTTTTCTTATGTCATGTTGTTGTATATATCATGGAATAATGGATCTATAAGTATGTTAACATGTTGTTTAAGTATAAACATGATTATGTATAAATTAGGGTTTTTAAAGTGTTTAAAGAAAGTATACTCTTGGATAATAAAGGGCTGTTTAAATTCGACACTTATACAGTAGGTGTTGACTTTTTATAAAAATAATACGCCTCATGACGATTCCAAAATGATAAGAAACTTGAAAAACCGATTTATAACGAAAAAGATACGATAAAAATACGATTTACGTTAATACCGGGTTTATAAAACTATTTTTATAAAAATTTCTATTCATTACAGAAAGTTATATTTTTAAAACATCAAATATATGATATTTTAAAACATCAATAAATCGATAAAACTTTTAAATACGAAGACGTGCTCGAAAGAATCGCTAAAAACGGAGTTAAAACGAATAAGTTACGACATTTACGAGATTTACGATAACTAAATCTATAAAAATAAATATATAACTGTTATGAACAGTAAAATCACTATTCATCAGAAAAACTCAAATTTTGAAAATGTTATATTTTGATAACTCGTCTTAATACGAAGGCGTGGACGTAAGAAACGAAAGAAACGGACTTAAAACGAGAAAGTTACGCCAGTTTTACTAAAGTATACTTATAAACGTTTTTACTTTATAAATATGATTTCACTAAAACGATTAGATGGTGATGTAGCTATATAGAATTATATGTGGTATTAGTTAATCAAAGTACTATATTACTAGGGAGTTTCATAATGAGGCCTCTTCGGGGTGGCGTATCGACGAGTTGTTGGATTTACGATTTAAAGTGTCCTAGCTCCTCATACGTCACTACATGACCTCTTAATTATGATAGCCCGAACGATAGTATGATGAGCTATACGACCTATAAATAATCAAAGTGTTTAGTACTTATACGACCTATATTGGATTAGGTTGCATTCGATCGTAAGCGTGACGCATTTTCTATTGTGAATACTTGTTGATTACCATTCACTCGAGGTGAGTTCATAGCCCCATTTCTATCTACTTGTTTTATAAACTCTACGGGGTGAAATTACATGCTTGTTTTACTACGGACACAAGTGTTTTAAACTGTATGCTATCCAGATTATTGCCTGATTATTATTGCCTAAGTTACCACAGTGCCATCTAAGTCCCTAATATCATGAACCGTCAATTGCTATTATAGTGAGCGCTAGTGTTGTGGATAGATCTATCGGGACTAACAATCCCCACCGGAATTTATGGTCACAAGTTGATCATGGTGCATTTAACATTTAGAGAACTGTAGGCTGTTTTGGCAGACACCCTACCTATTTGGGGCAGACAGACAGTTAAGGCTTCGGGGTCATGAGCTTAGTGCAATAATACATGTTTTTGGACTACTGAATTTGTTTCATAGTCTACCATTACTTAAATCTTGTGATCCACACTTTTACAGACAAACCTATGAATTCACTCAACCTTTGTGTTGACTTTTAGCATGTTTAATTTCAGGTCCTAAGGTATAAGCTTGGATGGGAGCCGTGATGGATATCAATGAAGATGGATTCTGTGTTTATTTAAATTCAATGCAACTTTATTCTATAAAAACTTATGTCACCTTTTGGTAGTATTAAGCTTTTGTTTAATTAAAAACGTATGTGGAAATGTTTATGACTTTTAAAACATATGGGATCTAATGTATGAACTCTGATATTTTTCTATGGCATCGAATGAAATCTTATCTTAAAACGTCCATTTAAGGTCGTTTCCTATATCTTGATTGTTGTACTTTGACGTAGCACCCCATTGCTTCCATTCCGCTGCATACCAGAATTTAGGGGTGTTACAATCTGAGACTGATAAAAGTTTGCTGCATTTTGCCGGCTCACAACCGATGTTGCAGCCTTTTAAAAGGTCGAGGAAATTACCGAGGTCGAAATATGTTTGCTGCATCTTGCCGGCTCACAACCAATGTTGCAGCCTTCTAAAGGGTCGAGGAAATTACCGAGGTCGAAATATGTTTGCTGCATCTTGCCGGCTCACAACCGATGTTGCAGCCTTCTAAAAGGTCGAGGAAATTACCGAGGTCGAAATATGTTTGCTGCATCTTGCCGGCTCACAACCGATGTTGCAGCCTTCTAAAAGGTCGAGCATTCTAATTAATGATGTTATTTATAAAAGCATCACCGTTTAAAATAACTATCATTGTGAAATTTAATCTTGTGGCTACGTGGATTCATTATAGAATTACATACTACATTGATGATAAATTCATGAGTATTGTAGTATTCTTATATCCTCCGTTAGTATCATATACCTCGACTCGACGTACTCCTACAAATTCTTACCGAATTTTGTACTTGTATTGTTGACAGAATCATGCCGCCCAGAAGATTGAAAAAGAAATCTGTTAAGAGGTTGATGGAGAAACATGTAGCTAAAGCTATTAAAGAATACGAAAAGTCTAGGGCTAATCTAGATAGTGCGTGGATAGTTTCAGGAGAAACACTGGGAATACTGGAGGAACTGTGAATGTGCAAGGTTGTTCGCACAAGACCTTTATGAATAGAAAGCCTCATTCATTTAATGGAACGGAGGGCGTGGTTGGTTTAAGGCGTTGGAAAAAGAAGGTGGAGCAAGTGTTTGAAATTTGCAAGTGTACCGAGGAAGACAAAGTTATGTTTTGTTGCCTATTACTTTTGAGTGGGTCTATCTTAACATAGTGGAAGCGGGGAACGTGCAACACCCTAGGCTGCTGTCATGCTAAACGTATTCCTTGGACCTGAATTCAAGACGTTGATTGACATAAGAATACTTCCCAACAATCGAAATAACAAAGGATTGACAATAGCTCTGGAACCTCTGACTCTGAAGGAGATGACATCGAGCATACAATAATCGTTTCCATGAGCTGCCATGATTTCCCTGAATTGTGCCCACAATGAAAAAAGAAGAATATTGAAAGGTATGTTCGTGGGTTTCCTGAAAGAATCAAAGGAAATATCACTTCTTCAAAACCTGCAGCCTCGTCATGAGTGCCTCATCAAACAATGGCCCGTTGAACTGGTTGAGCAAGCGAGTTCAGAGGTAGGCTACCAAATTGGGAAACCCAATAAAAGGAAGTGGGAAGACCACCAAAGAAACAACAACAACAATAACAACAACAACAACCGCAACCGAAACAACAACTATCACCAACAACAAAACAGGAGCAGAAACTGCCAAGGGCCCTATAAGCTGCAGGCCACCAAACTAAAATAGGGGTTGATTGCTAGGAATCTACCAATGTAAACCGTTGCAACCTCACCACAATATGGAAAAACAATGCCCTCCAAATTCCAGAAGTGCCAAAGAACCGGTCATCGGGAGAAAGATTATAGGGTTAGGGTTCCAGGTGCAGGAGTTAACCCTCTGTAGGATATGACTTGTTATGGATGTGGTGAAAAAGGACATTTTAAGGACAAGTGTCCAAAAGGAAGGAACCAACCGAATGAGGGAGTTCATGGGAGAGCTTATGTGGTGGTTGAAAATCCGCAGCAGAATCCGAATGTGGTCATGGGTACGTTTCTTCTTAATGACCACTACGCTTGTATCCTCTTTGATTCTGGTGCTGAGAAGAGTTTTGTATCTTCTGCGTTTACACCTTTTATTGATATTGCCCCAACCACTTTAAATACTAGTTATGAAGTAGAGTTAGCAGATGGAAATGTGGTTAGTACCAACACTGTTTTACAAGGTTGTACCTTAGTCTTGCTTAATCATGTGTTCAAAATTGACCTACTCCCGACCCGACTAGAAAGTTTTGATGTAATTATTGGCATGGATTGGTTGTCATACCACCGAGCTATCATAGATTGTTATGAAAATATTGTTCGTATTCCTCTTCCGAACGGCGAGATTCTTGAAGTACAAGGTGAGAGGCCGAAAAAGGATCCTAGATTACTTGCGTGTATCAAGGCTGATGAAAAGAAGTTTGATGACATTCGGGTTGTCCGAGACTTCCCTGAGGTATTTCCAGATGATCTGTCAGGTTTACCTCATGTGCGTGAGATAGAATTCCGCATCGATCTAATTCCAAGCGCGTCGCCAGTTGTTAAATCACCATACCGATTAGCTCCGTCAAAGATGTTAAAGTTGTCGAACCAGCTAAAGGAGCTTCAAGAGAAGGGTTTCATTTGACCCAGTCATTCACCATGGGGAGCACCCATGCTTTTTGTCAAGAAGAAAGATGGTGCGATGAGAATGCGTATTGACGATAAGGAATTAAATAAGTTGACTATAAAAAAACGCTATCCTCTCCCCAGAATTGACGACTTGTTTGACCAGTTACAAGGTGCGTGTTGTTTCTCCAAGATAGATCTTCATTCAGGATATCATCAGTTAAGAGTACGAGAAGAAGATATACCAAAAACCGCGTTTAGAACCCGATATGGGCATTTTGAGTTCACAGTTATGCCATTTGGGCTGACAAACGCACCAGCAATATTTATGGACTTAATGAACCGCGCCTGCAAACCATATTTGGACAAATTCATAATTGTGTTCATTGACGACATCTTAATCTACTCAAAATCAGAAGAAGAACATGAAGTCCACCTGAAGACGATTCTAAACTTACTCAAGAAGGAGAAGTTATATGCCAAATTTTCAAAGTGCAAATTTTGGTTGAAAGAGGTCCAGTTCCTAGGACATGTGGTCAACCGTGATGGTATCCACGCATTTTGATGCGATATGATAAAATTATTTTGATACGTAATAAAAACATCGTTGTTATATGATTATCTTTGAAACTTTTTCGCAACTTTACTTTTCATCTTTTGATGATGTTGATTCGTCATAGTTTGTCGATCCCATTGGGTGATTTATTGTTCGACTCCGAGTTCAAATATTTTTCCATTGCTTTTGAATCGCATATGTTGTTTCGTAACCTATTATTTTGAAATTTTTCTGTTGATGGGAGTGTGAATTTTATATGTCATCCCATGAACCCTCGTTGTTTTGGAAAACGACTATTAACTTATTCTCGCGTAACGTGTCATTTGGAAACGTCTATCCTTGGAGCTTTCGAATAAAGTTGGTGTGATCGCATTTCAATCATCTTGTATCGACCTCTACTTAGTAAGTCATGAAATAGTTTACTCTGGAAGTCTATGAGTTTTGTGTTTGAAGGAGTGTTAAGTCATTGGGTATGGCTTTGTATTGGCGTTTGAAGGAATTAAAATAGTGTTTGGTTGGATTTTGAAACGGATTTTACGACAGTAACCAGCAGGTTGTGGGGTTGATTGTGAATTCTTTTTGGTCTTACGGCACTGGGGAAAGCCAATTAAGATGTTGGTACATGTGGCGAGTTGGATAGAATTTTAACTCTTCCGGATGAGTGAGATATCCTCGTTTTACTAAAATTAGTCAAATCCGGAACACTTTTAGGAAAAGGGGTATAACTCCATATTTTTGTAATAACTTTTCAAAAGAAAATTTTGGTACTTGTAGAAGACTCTTAGGGCTATTACATCCAATTGGTTTCACAACAAAAGCATCAACAAATTTCAAATTACACTCATTTTCGTAAACTACAAAAATCTGTCAAAATTTCTTTGGGATAGCAGCTTGTTGGGTATGTTTTAAAATATTTTTGGTCTATGAAGACTTGGTAAATTTGACTAGGATGTAGAGAAACATCTTAGGTACATGTAGGAATTCGTATGGAGTCATATCGACGCCCGACGAATGAGATATCGCCGAAATAGCAAAACTAGTCAGAAAATTTAGACCAAAATTTAAATGGGTAATAAGTTAAAAAACTTATATAGAAACACCTAAATATGAAAAACTGTAAGTTCTAGATATTGAACAAACTTAGACTTGAACGGTCGTTTCGGCTTTTGAGAACGCACAGTTTAGGAAATACGCTCGATTTAGTGTAGCGATAAGATTTTCAAAAATGGTGGCTTTAATAAGTAGGGGTAAAATGGTAATTTTACCTTGGATTCAAAACTTTCTAGGCAGTGGGTCCTATGTTTCTGGAAATTAGATTCGAAATACTTTTCGTAGACGAAAACCTCATACTTTTATCGTCCACGGACTAGTAAGTAGAAGAATCTCAAGATTTAGGTTTATCGGATTAAGGTTATTGTTGCCTCAGAGTTTTATTTTATCACCGGCGTGGTGATTGTGCACTCCTTAGCTATTTACTTATGATTTAGAACCGTTACGGTCGGATGTACTGGCTTTGAAAGCCAATGATGTATTCCTTTTTGGGAAAATTGGTATGTATGTATGATATTTTTGGCATTGTTATTACAATTGCTGTAATTGTTCTCGGTTATGAGATATGAGTAAGTGCCATTGTGTAAGTTGTACTATGAGTGAAGCATGGAGGTCGTGGTTACCCCCGAGGCACTCGGCTTGTGTGAGATTGATTTGACCCTAAGTGTTGGGTGACTTCAATTGGCGAATCTTTCGCATGTGCATGTTACTTGTTTGCATAATCCATGAGTGGGTATTATATTTGGTACTTGCTGTGACCGTTGGCCAAACTGTATCAAATGATGTTTTGTGAAGTGATGATTTTAAAACTGTGAATTGTAATAACGAATTTGTGTGTTGAACAAATGTCGTTGCGCGAATCATATTGACTAAGTTGTATAAATTATTTGTGTAAATAATGGAAAAGTATGTTTTCAAATTTCATAAACTGCCCCTATTGTGTTAACCAAATCTCCTTTTAAAAAAAATTAAAATTTAAAAATATGAAAATGTATATATATACATATACATACATATACATATACATACATATACATATATATACATATTTTATAACATAATGTGTGTATGAATAATTTTTTTATATATAATAAGAATAGAAGGTGGTGCTATCTTCTTTTCTTTCTTTTGAAACAATTAGATTTTTACTCTTTGAAAATTTTCTTGGAATTAATTTACGCATGTAGCGTATGGAAAAGAAACGTTTTGACGAGGAAGGACATGATGTCGTTTGGTCCTCAATTATGCATAACCTGATCAACTATGCATAATTTAGGAAGAACCACGCTATGTCGGATAAATCGTCACCCTTAAAACGCTTGGTAATTAAGATAAATGTTTGGGTCAAGCTTCCGAAAGGAGAAAATATTTTTACCCTGCTACGGATTTTTATGCAAGTAACCCTACTCCCATTAACTGCATGGAGAGAGTCTCATGCGAGTCGTTATGACCAAGTCGTTCCGAAGCGAAAATGCATACGGTATTGTTCGAAACGAGTGTGTTTATAAAGGAGTGAAAAATTAACTAGTGGTAATGAAGATCAGTGGTTGCTAGGAAGACGTGTCAAGACCAAGTATAGTCAGTGTGCTATTAAGCAATGATAGATTTGAGCTATCAAGGGTGTAAACCTGATACCAACACTGAGAAGGAATCTACTTGGAGATGTAAAAATTCCTAAGGTGGGTGGAAGCTGTGATGATTAGTTCTGAGGTTGAAAATGAGGAATGGAGAAGACTTCTCCTACAACAGATGCGTGACACCTTTGATGTATCAACCGATGGCCGTGAAGAAGACTTCTTTCCCCGAAATGGGATGTGGTGATAGTATAGTTGTAAGTATACCTGATGTCGTCGAAGATTAGAGTAAGGCACTAAGCGACACCTGACTTAAGGTTAGTGATCCTTACTCCTTGACGTAACGACTTTATGTGCGTATGAAAGAGCGAAATGATTAGAGACTCCAGTCGATTTGTGACGTCCGTTTCCATCCTAGAGACCCAATCAAAGTAGCTAACGCCTTAAGTCGAACGGTATTGAATTAGGAGTTGTTGAGTATTTCGATGATGTTTTGGATTCTATCATTGATGCTACGCGATGGGATGGGACCAAGCATACGAGATAGTCGCCGAAGAACGTTGAAATTTTTGGATTTTCGTCGAACGAGCAATAAGTCCATGATGCTTATTGTTTTCTTAATTGATTTTGATTTGTCGTTTGACATTATGTGTTGTAGCGGGATTATCGCCGTCGAATTATGTGGAATATGTGCTATATGTGCTATGTGCTTTAAATGGTAGTGAGCGTTCATGTCACTTTTACGTGGCCAGTGATGCGGGTTAGGTTGAAAGCGAGTGAGTGTAATCGCCCAAGTTAGAATTTAGGATGTAATAAGGTGGGTGGACACCGCCGAAAGTCTTGTTGACGATTGTGGCTTGAAGTACCCATGAGAGTGAGTGTAGACTATTTAGAATTAGCCGTTTCTATGTGGGAATTATCGTCGAGGTGGCTTGACTTTGTGACAAGCTCGGTACGATGAGGAAAATGTGACCGTAGGAGTATAAACCTAAGTGTTAGAAAGAATAATTATGCCAAAAGCTCCAAAGGAAAGTGAATCCGATATGTGATAATAATCGCCAATGCTTGGTTGAAAGCGGGCGTGATGAATGACTTTGTATGAGGCCAATTCATCGAGTCATCACGTAAAAGATGGCGAGCGTACAATAGGTACTTATGCGTTTGTGGGCATGCGTAGCGATGTCGTATGCTGATTAGGAGATTAATATGTTTCGGAATTATTTTTCGCTGATCGATGGTATTTTGCTTTTGAATCATATAATGAGAGTTTGATTTGGATAATGATATAAGTATATATATATATATATATATCGAATTTGATTATTGACGTCTATCTTAGTTTTAGTTATCAACGTATGTTTTGGATTTTTGGTAATAAAGTATATTCTCGGTTTTGAATATTGGTATAATTCCGTAATTGAGTGCGATCAATATACTGTGATGTAAATTCACGAGTCAGTATTAGCCTTGGTTTTGATAAGCGAGGTGCGCTTGGTTTTGTTGTTTATATGATCCCCAACTAAGTTTGGATCGATCATCCATTTTAGAAAACTTCTTGGGAGAACGACGTGATGATTATTTCAATCGGATATAGTCTGTGACGTATATGGTTCCTTATGAAGAACGCGACTATAAAAGTTAGAACGACGTGATTTGGTTTTGTCGAATATATTTTCGCAACTTGCTTTTGCCTCTTTTGATAAGAGCTACTATGATTTTGTTTTCTGATTTCGTGGGTATAATTTTCCGATTGTTTTTGTGATATCCATCCGGAATAGTCGGAGCGAGTATTGTATCGCTATTATTTATTTTGAAAGAACGTAGGAGTCTGCGCCGATGACGAGAAGCCGTCATGCCGCGAACGAACGATAAGGCAAGTAGGAAAGGACGAGCACCGAGGACGGCGCTCCTTTAAGGTGGGTGGAATGTAACAACCCGAGTTTTACGGGGGAAAAAAAAAAAAAAAAAAACGGCGTATGACAGATCGCGAAGTCGACAGTCATAATTATTATTTTATAAAATCATATGAGCGAATGTCGACATTTAAATTTTTATCTGTCGTAAATAATTATTTTTGTATTTTAATACGAACGGAAATTAAAAATATTTATATTTGACCTTTTCGCGAGTCAATGTTTGACCGCGCGTTCATTAATCGTTTTAAGTATTGTAAAATTTTACGACGCATCTCATTATTAATTTTAAGATTGTAAATTTATTATTTTTACGAATGTCGTCTTTTGTTCCTTGTCTCGAGACAGACTCGGCTTTTAAAGTGTACACATCTTATTAAATGTTTTAAATTAAAATTAGTGGGACATAAATAAAATATTTACGAATGTGGTGACCTGAGCCTTTGGTCGGTTACATAACGAAACAAATAACCTTTGTACTAGTTTTAAAAAGGACTAAAGGATAGAAGGACCAAAAGTGCCAAAGTGTCAAACTTTATTTCTATAAATACCACTCCACACACACACACTTATAACTTTTTAGAAATATTTTCACTTCCTTGTCCGCCCTCTCTTTGTTCGACCGGTCACACCAAGAAACAACCAAAAACCGACTATTTACCGACATTTAAAATAATTCGTTTACAAAATATTGATCCTCGTATCTAAGGGCCTACTTTCCCATCTATTTAAATTACCACATGCATTAAGTTTTGAAGAAGTTGGGTTTTGGGTTCGGTTCAAGAGTTTTCGAGTTAAATGGTGTCTAAAAGAGCTAGATAAGTGTTTCTAGCAAGATGGTTTGGTTGAAAAGCATTCGGTTTGAGTTCGTGGGTTGCGTCCGTGAGTCCGAGTTCGATCCAAAGCCGAAACCAACACTTATAGTGTTGGTGTGAGTATTCTTGTTATGTTTAATCCACTGTTTCGTTGTTTTGTTATTTTGGTTCCAATTATTATATGTGATGAGGTATGAATTTGCGTTAAATTAGTTATGATGTGGGTTGATTGAGCGATTGTGGTATAGTGTATAGATGATTTTAGTAATATCACTAGTTGGAATTTTGGTCAAAAATGGGTTTTGATTGCGGTTTTGTAAAAGGTATTTTCGAGCAGAAACAGAACACGAAAAACGAGGTCGAAGAATTTGTAAAATCTATTTTTAGACTTTGAAATATAATAAAGCTTTTTGAGACGATCGTTTTGATATAAAATGGAGCTTCTAACTCCTAATAACGAAGAAACTAGAGCGAAGACAAGTTTTGAAAAACTTATAAATTTCAAACGGCACTTTGGTAATTTGCACTTGCTGTTTCAACGGCGATTTTGGGCACTTTCGAGTCCGTTTCAGCCTTCCGGCGAAACACGAAAGTTGTCCGGAATGACGTTTTCTATAAAATCTCTTTTTGGTCAAAGTCACAAAAACGTGATGTAACGGGTCAAAACCGATGGTCAAACTGCTGCGTTTTTATTAAAAATACAAGTTCCTGCAGAAACTTGCAGGGGCATTTTGGTCATTTTCTGTAGAGATTCAGGTCTCGGCTAAAACTAAAAAGTTGTCCGGAATATTGTTTCGCATAAAATCTCTTCTTTGTCCGTATCGTGAAAATGTGATTTAGATGGTCGTTTGGTGCGGGTCTGAGTTGGGTATAAAAATAATATGAGTATAAAAGTCTAATGAATGTCAAATGTTGAATTTAAAAAAGTCAATGAGCATATAAGACTTATACATTTATTAAATAAGTAACATGGATATAAATAAATGATAAATCATTAAAAATATACTTGAGTTATTTCAAATCTTACTAAAAATGGTAACTTTTCTAAAATAGTAACTTACTAAAAATAGAAGTTATCGACATGTATAACGGTTTTTAATTATAAGTCACGTAAGTAAAACGTGAGTGACATATTACTAACTCAATGTTGTGGGGTTTTGGGATCTAAGGCGCAAGCGTTTTCTCATCATCATGTATGAATTTATTTATATTTATATATTTGTGTGTTGTGTGGTGTGTGTGTGTGTGTGATTTTGTTGATTCGTATGTACGATCGTTGAACTATACTTTTCGGAATAGTAAATCCGAGCAAGCATAAATTATAGGTCGTTGATCGTGTTAAGTGATTTTCCGTGAACTGTTTTCGGTATTTGATCTTCGGCTCCGACTAAGGTGTGGTTCACAGCCTCGCTTTTTCTACGTGTTCCAATGTTTTTAACTCTGCGAGGGGGATATATTGCTTGTTTTGTGAAATTGAACGCAAATTGTTTTGATACTTGAATATGATTCCTTCACTACTGAGTATATGCCTTTTTTGCTTGTGGATCCGTTAGTTACCATGTGTTGGTGAACGCTAATGCATTAAATAGATCTATTGGGTTTGACAACCCTGTCCGGGGTTTGAATCCGTTGGGACCACCCTGTCAAACGGACATTTTGTAGTTAGTATTAGGAGAAGTGGCATACTTCTCGGACATAATTTCGTCCTACGGGATGAATGTGTTAAGTTTCGGTACACGGGCTCTTTAGTTGGAAATTCAAATATTTTATTAACTGCTTACGAGCCAATGTTATATTGTTTTGTTGAACCCCAAAATTATGCGTTCTAATACTATTATGTGTAAACTTATGAAATTCAACGGTTTCGTTGTCTTTTTTAAGCACTGTATCTCAGGAGTAATTGCTGTTGTGGCTGGATTGATGGATACGCGGATATCTAATGACGCTTGCATCGGTGAAGTTGTGTCATAAAACTATATAATGTTTTTAGAAATCAAGGTCGTGTGTGAGTTTTAGAAATAAGTCTTCTATAAATGGTATTGGGACCTATGAACACTGACTTTATAATATTGAATTTGTTGTTTTGATTATAACGTGTTCTTTGAACGTTTAAAAGGGACTCGTGTGCATGTTTTATGAAGTAGCACCCCAAATTTTGTTTTCGTTGCGATCGTATTTTTGGCGGTTTTATAGGTAACAAAACGGTGTTGAAGGAGGAGGGTTTGGCACGAGTCCTGAACTGATTGTTGCAGGAGTCATTTCATGAAGTGCGGGTCCTGAACTGCTGTGTTCAGAAGCCATCGCAGTCAGCTCATCAAAATCTACATGTATTGTCTCAATGATTCGTCTGGTACGTCAGTTGTAAATTCGAAATGCTTTCTTTGTGGGTGCATAGCCAATGAAAATACCAATATCAGCTTTCGGTTGTAACTTACCCAAGTTCTCACTATCATTTGTCGGATAGCAGAGTGCACCAAATACATGGAAAAACGATAAGTCGGGAGGTTTGTCATGTAAAAGCTCATATGGTGTTTTGCCGTGACGAAGACGTATGATGGAACGATTTTGGGTGTAACATGCGGTAGCAACTGCTTCTGCCCATAAGAATAATGGAGCTTTTGCATAAATCAACATTGTGCGGGCAGCTTCAATTAGCGTACGATTACATCTTTCAACGACACCATTTTGCTGTAGAGAGCGAGCAACAGATGTTTCATGAGAGATGCCAATATTCACGCAAAGTTTGATTAACAAATTCGGTTCCATTATTTGTTCTGATGCGTTGGACAGGCACTTTAAGCCGCACTTGGATTATCTTGAGAAACTTGATTATGAAATTTGGAGCTTCATCTTTTGACCTTAAGCACTTTTAACAAGGTAAATCTAGAGTATTTCATCGACTAATGATGTGATGTACTTCTTTCCATTAACACTTGCGACACACATTGGTCCATAAAGATCCATGTGCAAAAGATAGAGTTTTTCTTGGTTGGTGTCTTTAGATTTAGGTTTGTGGGGTTTCTTCTTGCTTTTGCCCTTGCACAAGCAGAACACAGATGGTCCTTTTCAAATTTTAGCTTAGGGAGACCTCAAACAAGACCATGTCTAGCTAAATGGTTGATTGCACCAAAGTTCAGATGAGACAGACGTCGGTGCCATAGCCAGGACTTAGTCTTTGAGGCCTTTGACAAGAGACATATAGGAGAGGACGCCATCATATCTCCAAGAGACAGAGTATACAGATTGTTGCCTTGAGATCCAGTCAATAGATCAACACCTTCTAGATTACGAATGAAGCAGGTGTGTTGACGAAAAGCAACTTCAAGGTTCGAATCACAGAATTGCCCAACGGAGAATAAGTTGTGTCCAAGTCCTTCTACGTAGTAAACCCTTGATATCGTAACATTCCCAATCTGATAATCACCATATCCCAATATCTTTGCCACGTGATCATTTCCGAATTTGACTGTACCCAAAAATTTATTGACAAAATTGGTGAGCTGAGAGCGATCTCCGGTCATATGCTTGGAGCAGCCGGAGTCCAAATACCAGAGAACAATTTGGACGACCTGCATTCATCGAGAGAGGAAGATGGAACATCAGAAACTATGGATCCCCAAGATTGACTGGGTTCCTTTTTGTTAGCAGATACAGATTTAAGAACCTTAGATTTGCTAACAGGAACATTAGTTTTAGATTTCCTAGGTTTCCGTGAGTAAACCAATGTTACGACAGGTTTAGGTGTTTTTTTTTCTTAGATCCAGTTGGTTTCCTAAGGGGCAATTCAGTAGTTATGGGAATCCTAGTTAAAGGCACACTTTTCCAACTATAGTGAAGGTCCGTCCAGTAGGTCTCCAGATGTATCCATATATTGTAAACACCTTCCTGTTGGTTTCCAATCTTTTTTCATTCTTGGACTTTTCTTATAGTTAGATTTTCACGAGCATTCACTTATTGATAAAATCAAGAATTCACAATCATGTTTATCAGAAAGATGCAACATTACACTTAACACAATTTAAGTTCAGAATTCGCATTACGCTTGGAATGCTGCACAGTTGCACGTTCATTTAGGTTCAATCCCATACTAGTTATATTTTTCAAACTAGATTTTAACTTTTATGGTGGGCTTTACTTATTCTTCAGGAGTTACTACTTGGGTTTGCTGAATTATCTTTTTGTTTTGTATTGGCTCTGAACGCAGTGATCGCTAGTTGTAGACGGTTTTACTCCTATAGAGACAAAAAATGGTTTGTCTTAGGAAACTAGGTTTGATGTAGAGGCTGTTTTTGTGATTGTGTTTACTGAGATGTGACGCTCGTGAATCTAAACTCTTTTGTCTTGTTCTTTGGGTCAAACAACTAATTTTTACCAGAAGTGTTGGATACTAGGGCAAGTTTTACTGTGGTGTATAAGCAACTCTTGAAATATAGTTTAGTATATTTACTTGGCAGTTTATAACACCCGTTTTAGTGTAGTCATTGTACGTGTCAATAAGTTCACTTTTTATATTTAGTATTGTACTAATGCGTGTGCTTTTAAATCGTATTAGTTAAGTTAAATCGCGTAAGCAAAAAATTTATCGTTCATGTAAACGGGGCATCAACTTAAAGTTTACTCAAGCAAGTGTTAAGTAATTTATTTTTTGAGGATAATTTATTAACTTTGTCATTTTATTTTTTTGGTTTGGCGTAATGTGTATAACGTTTCGCGATATAAATACGTTTAGGCATTCTTGTTTTTTTGTTATATCTTTTTTGTTTTGGTTGTCTTTTAACGTTCTTTTTATTTTTTTTGTATTTTTTTTTCTTTTTATCTTTTTTGTTTTTCCCGGATCCTCCATAAAACTTATCTACGCTGCAACAAATTACCCACAATTGTTACCCAAATACACAATAAAATTACAATTTCATCATATATAGATCAATAACGAAGGAGTTATGAATTACGCGAGTTTATATACTTAAATGTATAAAAATACTTTTATAAAACTATTTTTATAAAAGTTACTGTTCATCTCAGACATGAACATTTTGAAAACACCATTAATATGATAGAACTTTTAATAACAAAGACGTGCTCGAAAGAATCGCTAAAAACGGAGCTATAACGGATAAAATACGACATTTACGGGTTTTACGATAACTAAATCTATAAAAATAATTTTATAAACTGTTATGAACAGTAAATGTACTGTTCACCAGTAGGTCAAGAAAAATATGAAAATGTAATATTTTAATAACTCGTCTTTATACGAAAGCGTGGACATAAGAAACGTAAGAAACAGGCTTAAAACGAAGAAATTGCGTCGTTTTTACTATTGGGATATTTATAAACGTTTTAACTTTATAAATATGATTTTACAAACACGATTAGATGGTGATGTAGTTATATAGAATTATATATGGCATTAGTTAATCAATGTGCTTAGTACTTATACGACCTACGTTTAATTAGGTTGCATTCCGTCATTTCCGTGACGCATTTTCTGTTGTATTTGGATTATCATTAACTCAAGGTGAGTTCATAGCCCCACGTTTTACATTTTAATGATTTACAAGTTTTGGGGTGAGAAACATATGCATGTTTTACAATTGGACGCAAGTGGACATTTCACATTTACGATTACGTGTTTGCCTAAGTAGCGATAACCCATCTGAGCCCATTATCATGAACTGTCAATTACTGTTGTGAGCGCGAATGTTATAAATAGATCTATTTGGGATTGACATCCCCGTTCGGGTGAGTCATGCTCACTGTGCCGGTTTGCCGGACAACGAACGTATACCATGTCGGACATAGGATGTTGCGGGTTAGAACATCATCACGGGCAATGTTGGCAATTTATATTGCATTTCATACATGTCGAGCTTCAGTGTCATGAGCTTAGGAAAACGTAATTACATTTTATGATGTTTGCATCTGTTGCATTATCATGGGGAAATCTTGCGGTCCTACATTATACATTTTATAAACCTATGAATTCACTCAACAATATGTTGACGTTTTAAGCAATGTTTTTCAGGAGATCAATAAGGCACGAGGTGCAAGGGATACATTGGTGGTTTTGATTTGGATTATAAATGTATCCTAGTGGTGATTTTTACTTCATAGAACACATAAACACATAAATATAAAATGTTGGACATAAAGAGTTAGATTACCTTAGTGTGATTTGCATATGTTAACCAACACAATCATAAACCCTTTTTAGGATTATAAAACCATGCTTGTAAGATCTTGGAATCCTTAATACCCTAATCTTCCATTCTTTGCTTCAATACGCTTGTAATAGTTAACCAAGGCTTGCATAACAACCTTAGTATATTTAGAAATGATGTGTGATTGTGTTGTGTATATGGAAGAAAATTTTGTAATGGGATTTGTAAAGGGGTGTGTGGTGGCCCGTGTGCTTGAGCAGGAGGAGGGAGATGAGATATGTGTTAACTTTCTCCTTGTAAGTGATTGGTGTGTGTTCTTTCTTATAGCTTCTTTTATCTTTATTAATTCACATTGATCGTAGATTGATGTTCAAGACTAGTTTCTTAAAAAACACAATGAAGGGTTTGTTGACAGTACTTGGTCCTAGTGATTAATGTTGTGTTTTATGTTTCCAAATGGGACATCATTCCCTAGAATTTTAATGGAGGTGTGTAGCTAGATATTTCTTGAAGGAAATGCAAGTTATACTTGTAAATGTGAATGTTATAAGTGCAGTATCACTTTGATTTATTTGTTTGTAAGTTTATAAGTTAATGTAAAGGACTTGTAAGGTTTATGTTAGTTATTTCCTAGTAATTGGGGCGTCCCATTATATGTATAAGGGTAATGTTTTATAAACTTTGGTCATTAGAAATTAAAAGTTGTTATTTGTTGAAGCGTAGATTTATTTTTGTGGTTCGGGAATACTAACGTTATATTTATCGCGAACGTAACGTTTTACGTAACCGATAAAAATAAAACATAATAAGTAAATTATTACTTTAGTAATAATAATATAATGATTTTTTTGACGTAAATTTTAATTAGTTTGGTGTCCGTTTACGCTAATTGTTGATTTTTAGTTTACGCGAATTAATATATCATAATAAGAATTAAAAGTAACGCGGTACTAAAAAATAATAATTAGTAAAATAGATGACGTCGTAAATGACCTGAAAATACGGAATGTTACAGTCTCCTCCGGTTAGAAGAGCCTTGTCCTCAAGGCTCAAGTTGCGGCACTTGAGGAAGGTACGGGTTTAGAGAAAAGATGCGGATACTTCTTTTGAAATTGGTCCTCACGCTCCCAGGTATACTCAGCTCCTTGCCGAGAGTTCCAACGAACTTTGACTAATGGGATTCTTCTTCGCTTTAGCTTTTTCACATCTCGTTCCACGATCTCAATAGGTTCTTCAACAAAACGTAGATTTTCATCAATCTCGATCTCTCTAGGGCACATGAAAAACATCTGGCTCAGCCAAGCATTTCTTGAGGTTCGACACATGAAACGTGTCGTGGACACAGCTTAGCTCCTGGGGTAACTTCAGCCGATAAGCCACCGGTCCAACACGCTCTACGATTTCAAATGGTCCCACATATCGTGGTGCTAGCTTTCCTTTCTTACCAAATCGTACCACTCCCTTCCATGGAGATACCTTAAGTAACACTCGGTCTCCAACTTGGAATTCAAGAGGTTTACGCCTCTTATCAGCATAGCTTTTCTGGCGACTCCTAGCCGTCTTCAATCTTTCCTTAATTTGAACAATCTTTTCAGTCGTTTCTTGCACAATTTCTGGTCTAATAAGCTGACTTTCTCCAACTTCAGTCCATATCACGGGGGATCTACATTTCCGCCCGTACAGAGCCTCGAATGGTGCGCACTTAATGCTTGTGTGGTAACTGTTATTATAGGAAAACTCAATCAATGGAAGATGAGTATCCCAACTGCCACCAAAATCCATAACACAAGCTCGAAGCATATCTCCTGTGCTGAATAGTATGCTCACTCTATCGTTCGGTCTGAGGGTGGTAAGCCGTACTAATGTTAGGTCTCGTACCAAAGCTGTCCTGAAAGCTTGACTTATGTGTGATGTGAAATCGATCCATCACGGTCTGAAATGATTGACAACAGGGCCAACCATGTCTCGCTACAATCTCATTGGTATAAATCTTTGCTAACTTCTTCGTCTTGTAGTCTTCACGAATAGGAAAGAAGTGAGCCGACTTAGTCAATCTATCCACAACGACCCAAATTGTATCATGCCCACTACTACTTTTAGGCAACTTTGTGACAAAGTCCATCGTTATCTTTTCCTATTTCCACTCAGGGATTTCTGTTTGAAAGTAATCTGAGGGTTTCTGATGTTCGAGCTTTATATATATTAGAAACACGTAAGACATCTGCTAGAGTACTCGGCAATGTCTCTTTATACAGGCCACCGATACAAGTCTATTCATTCATAGTTCATCTTTATCCGCACCGGATGTACTGAATATCTAGACGTATGAGATTTCATACCATGATCAATTTCTTACACCACAACTGATGGAATCCAGATACGATCAAAGAAGTAATTTTTACCATCATATCGTGCTTAAAGTTTCGTTCTAATCCTCTTAAGGCCCATTCAGTTGGGGCTTGTGATCTTGGAAGCTTCGCTCTGCGCTTCTCAAAAACTTAGTCTTAAGTCACTGAATGAATATTAATACCTCATAGCACTCGTACTGTCTTGGCTTGAGTCTTCTTTTCTGCTCATGGCATCTAGCCACCACGTTCGCCTGCCGGGTGGTATTTGATCTCAATCTCGTTGTCACTGAGTTGCTCGACTCCACGCCTTGGAGCATATTTAAATCTTTTTGGTAAATATGTACTGGAGACTCTTGTGCGTCAGTGTAGATACTCTTTTGTCCCATAAAGATAATGTCTCTAGATTTTTAAGAGGCGACACCACCTCACCCAATTCAGGTTCATGGGTGGTATAATTTTTCTCATGCTTCTTCATACTTTTCTTGAGCATATGCTATACTTGTGCCTGCTGCATCAGCACGTCCCAAAACTTGTTTTGATTGGCATCACAATAGACCACTTAAGTCGTCGGGTCCATCGGGGAGTGCTACACAGAAGCATTGCATAGTTTCTCTTTAGAATTTAGAAAGCTTCTATCTTGGCTTATAGCCCGAACATTTAAGCTTATTCTTTTGAGTCAACAGGTGTGAGAGGCTTTACGATCTTGGAGAATATTCTCGATAATCCTTCGGTTAGTATCCTGCAATCATAAGAAAAGACGGATTTTTGTTGCGTGACTCGGGAGTCTATCCAGTTCTTGGACCGACTAAACCTTGCTAGGATCCAACGTGGATACCGTACGGTTGTACTCATTGTCTAGGAAATAGTACTTCTTGTAACCAAATTCGCACTTTGAAAATTTGGCATACAACTTCTCCTTCTTGAGTAAGTCTAAAATCGTCTTCAGGTGGACTTCATGTTCTTCTTCTGACTTTGAGTAGATTAAGATGCCGTCAATGAACACAATTAAAAATTTTTGTCCAAATACGGTTTGCAGACGCGGTTCATTAAGTCCATGAATATTGCTGGTGCATTTGTCAGCCCAAATGGCATGACTTTAAACTCAAAGTGCCCGTATCGAGTTCTAAACGCGGTCTTCGGTATATCTTCCTCTTGGACTCTCAACTGATGATATCCCGAACGAAGATCTATCTTAGAGAAACAACACGCACCTTGTAATTGGTCAAACAAGTCATCAATTCTGGGGAGAGGGTAACGGTTCTTTATAGTCAACTTGTTTAGTTCCCTGTAGTCAATACACATTCTCATCAAACCGTCTTTCTTCTTGACAAAAAGCACTGGTGCTCCCCATGGTGAGTGACTTGGTCGAATAAAACCCTTCTCTTGAAGTTCTTTAAGCTGGTTCGACAATTCTAACATTTCTGAAGGGGCTAACCGGTATGGAGATCTAACAACTGGCGATGCGCCTGGAATCAGATCAATGCGAAATTCTATCTCTCACACAAGAGGTAAACCTCAGATCATCTGGAAATACCTCAGGGAAGTCTCGGACAACATGTATGTCATCAAGCTTTTTCTCAGTAGCCTTGATACATGAATGTGAACGAAGATCCTTTTCTGGACTCAGCTTGAACTTCAGATATCTTTCATTCGGAAGAGGAATACGGACAATCTTCTCATAACAATCTATGAGAGCTCGGTGGTATGACAACCAATCATTCCACATGATAACATTTCAAAACTTCCTTGCGGGTTGGAACAAGTCTATTTTACACGTGATTTTAACTGGACTAAGGTGCAATACGTAGAATGGTATTGGTGCTAACGACTTTTTTGTCTGCTAACTCTACTTCGTAGCTAGTGTTTAAAGCGGTTGGGGCAATATCAATAAAAGGTGTAAACGCAGAAGATACAAAACTCTTCTCAGCACCAGAATCAAAGAGGATACAAGCGTAGTGATCATTAAGAAGAAAGTACGTGACCTACATTCGGATTCTGCTGAGGTTTTTAACCACCACATAAGCTCTCGCACGAGCTCCCTCATTTGGAGGGTTCCTTCCCTTAGGACACCTGTTCTTGTAGTGTCCCTTCTCCCCACAACCAAAAACAGGTTTCATATTCTGAAAGCATTTCTCTGCATTGGGAAATAACGACATCCTTCTCCTATGACCAATCTACCACATTTACCACACTTAGGAGGGCATTGTCCATTGTGGTGAGAGTTGCAACGTGCACTTTGATAGAATTACAGGCATAACTACCCTCGGTTGGGTTGAGATAGGTCCTGGCAGTTTCTGCCTTGTTTTGTTGTTGGTGATAGTTGTTGTTTCGGTTGCGGTTGTTGTTGTTGTTGTTATTGTTGTTTTTATGGTTATTGTTGTTGGTGTTTCTTTGGTTGTCTTCCCATTTCCTTTTATTGCTTTCACCAATTCTAGCAGCCCTACCCTGAACTGATTGCTCGACCAGTTCCAGTGGCCATGTTGATTGCCTCATGCAGGTGCAGGCTTTGAAGAAGTGATGTTTCCTTTGATTCTTTCAGGAAACCCACGAATGTACTTTTCAATCTTTTTATTTCAGTGGATTACACTTCAGTGACAGATAGAATAGTTCGTGGAAACGATTACTGTATTGTTCCGATATCATTCTTTAGAGTAGAGTCTAGTTTTGTTATCCTTAGGATTTAGTTGTGCGGCGAGTTTTCAATGGTCATATACACTTTAGTTATCGGGAAATTTATTAGATTAGAAAAGTTAAGGTCTGAAATTTTTCGTTCCACAGGTTAGAGCACGACCTCGAACGTGACACTAGCAAACTTACTTGTATCTTCCGCACAATTTGCCAACTTTAAACCTTGCTCATTTTCGAACAAGTTTCACGTGACAACACTTCCTAGTCCCCTTGCAAAGAGTGAGGCTTGCCTTCTACTGTCTTACTACGAATCATGCATCTTGTATAACAGTTTCAAGTATTTGTGATCGGATCACAGAATTATTTGAGTCAGCTCTGTCTTTTTTATTTTTCATGGCCTTGGCCAAGCTTTTTCCATATCTTCTAACAATTTTTCTTAAATCTCCTGGGCGGATGATTTGGCAACAAAGTAAACAATTTTGTTGAGAATTTGTAAGGTATTGCAGAGTTCTTTGGACTGGTAAATAATGGAGAATGATATAAATAATCATAAATTTATCAGGATGGTCAATATTTACATAATTAACGATAAAAATAGCTATGATATGTCAAAGATAGACGCTAAGAGATTGAATTAAACAAGTATTATATATTAAGATTATATATAATGAATAATCGACATCGGGAAAAAGTAAGTAAGGATCAAAGAATACGCGCGTGTGGATATCAGGTGGATGAGGGATTGTATTTAAAATGAAATGAAAAGAAAATCTTTAAAAAATTTGTAATTCTATAGACTAGGTTTGAAAATGACAGTTTCCCTATAACTTTGCTATGGTACATCGTAAAACCAAAATCATGGTAGCGCGGAATTGGTAAAATGGGGTGCTACGTAAGTACAAACAATCAAGATATAGGGAAACGACTTAAATGGACGATTTAAGATAGGATTTCATTCGATGCCATAGCAAATATCCGAGTTTCATACAGTATGTCCCATATTTTAAAGTCATAAACATTTATCACATGGTTTTTAATTAACAAAGCTTTATACTATCAAAAGGTGATTAAGTTTTATAGATAAAACGTTATAATCGAATTTTAAATCAACCACAGAATCCACTTTCATTGATATCATCAAGGCTCCCGTACAAGGCTTATATTAGGACCTGAAATCTAACATGTTAAAAGTCAACACAAAGGTTGAGTGAATCATAGGTTTGTCGGATAAAACATAGTGGACAAAGATTTAGTAATAGTCGACCATGATCATATTCAGTATTCCAAAAAATGTATAATTGCATACGCTCCTTGACCGCAACATAACCGTAATAAGTAATGTAAAATATGGCCCCACTCAGTAAAAAGGATGATGCCAAACAACAACGTATAATTCAATGTTTAAAAGACAAGAGTCAACTTGTGACCCCACACGAAGGTAGGATTGTCAGTCCCGATAGAATCTATCCACCACACTCGCGTTACTAATATAGCAACTACAGTTCATGATAAAAACGAGACTTAGTGGTAGGGTACTTATGCAATATATGATCACGAAATAGCATACAGGTATTTACAACCCTGTGTCCATAGATTAAAAACAAGCATGTAATTCCACCATGTAGAGTTTTATAAAACAAAGTAGATAGATATTGGGCTATGAAAACTCACCTCGAGTGAATGGTAATCAACAAGTATTCACAATAGAAAATGCATCACGAAGGGAAATCGAAGGGCAAAACCAAATCAATATAGGGTCGTTATAAGTACTTAACACTTTGATTATTTCTAGGTCGTATAGCTCATCCATCTATCGTTCGGCTATCATAATTAGAGGTAGTAGTGACTATCAGAGAGCGAGGACACTTTAAATCGTAAATCCAACAACTCGTCGATACGCCACCCCGAAGAGGCCTCATTATGAAACTTCCTAGTAATATAGTACTTTGATTAACTAATACCACATATAATTCTATATAGCTACATCACCATCTAATCGTTTTAGTGAAATCATATTTATAAAGTAAAAACGTTTATAAGTATACTTTAGTAAAACTGGCGTAACTTTCTCGTTTTAAGTCCGTTTCTTTCGTTTCTTATGTCCACGCCTTCGTATTAAGACGAGTTATCAAAATATAACATTTTCAAATTTTGAGTTTTTCTGATGAATAGTGATTTTACTGTTCATAAACAGTTTTATATTTTATTTTTATAGATTTAGTTATCGAAATCTCGTAAATGTCGTAACTTATTCGTTTTAAATCCGTTTTTAGCGATTCTTTCGATAGTACGTTCTTCGTATTTAAAGTTTTAATCATATTAATGATATGATGTTTAAAAATATAAGTTTCTGTGGTGAATAGTAAATTTTTATAAAAATCGTTTTATAAAAAGTATATATTTAAGTTAACTTGAAATCGTCGTATACTTTTCGTTATATTCGGTTTTTCGAGTTTTATTATCCATTTTGGAAATCGTCATGAGGTGTATTATCTTTATAAAATGTAAATGTCTGTTATCATACACGATTCAAAACATCCTCATATATATCTTTTGGGGTTTTTATTTATATAACTTGTTTTTATTATACTTTATTAACTACAAAGTTTATACTTGAAACTTTTTTATACTTAAACCAAGTGTGTACAACACTTATTAAATCCTTTTAACATGATATTACCAACATCATAGCATATGTAAAAGTGTACAAAATGATGATCACAAGTAAAAACTCTTTTTACATGTTTAAAAGTATCCTAGTGGTGATTTTACTACATAGAACACATAAACACATAAAATGATAAATGATGGAAACATCTTCAAAGAGGTTTTAGATAACTAGGAGTGATGCAATATGATAACAACACAATCTAAACCCTTTTTAGATTATAAACCATAGCTTGCAAGCTCTTGAAACCTAAACTAATCTTCTTCTATGCTTCCAATACTTGTAAATGGTTAACCAAGGCTTGCAAACACCTTAGTATATCTTAGAAATAATGTGTGATGGCTTGTATATGTTGAAGAAAAATTTGTATGGATTATGTAAAGGGGTGTTTTGTTGCCGTGAGCTAGAGAGGAGGAGGGAGAAGAGATTTTGTAAACTTTCACCTTAGAAATGAAGAGTGTGTGTTCTTTCTTACTAGCTACTTTACTTATATACTTCTTGGACTTAGATGAGGATCAAGACTAGATTCATAAAAACACATGAGGGTTTTTAGGGAAGGTATTTTTTTGGGTTTTCCCTTTTGTGATTAATGTTTATGGTTTTTATGTTTCCAAATGAGGACATCATCCCATGGATTTAAGGAGGTGTGTTGCTAGATATTTCTTGAAGGAAAATGAAAAAAGTTTTTTATTTTAACCTTTGTAAAATGTGAAAGTATAAAGTGCAAGTATCACTTTGATTTATTTGTTGTAAGTTAAAAGTAAAGTATAAGACTTGTAAGGTTTATGTTAGTTATTTCCTAGTAATTGGGGCGTCCCATTATATGTATAAGGGTAATGTTTTATAAACTTTGGTCATGTAGGAAATAAAAAGTTGTTATTTGTTGCAGCGTAGTTTATTTTTTGTGGTTCCGGGAATATTAACACAGTATTATGCGAAACGTAAACGTTTTACGTAACCGATAAAAATAAAACATAATAAGTTAATTATTACTTTAGTAATAATAATATAATGATTGTTTGACGTAAACTTTAATTCGTTTGGTGTCCGTTTACGCTAATTGTTAATTTTTAGTTTACGCGATTTAACTATATATAATAAGAATTAAAAGTAAACGCGTACTAAAAAAATAATTAGTAAAATAGATGACGTCGTAAATGACCTAAAAATACAGAATGTTACAATAGTAATCGAGCGACATAAATTATAGGTCGTGATCATGTTCATTGATTTTTCGTGAATTGTTTCGGTTATTTGATCTTCGGCTTCGACCAAAAGGTGAGTTCATAGCCTCGCTTTTAAGTGTTTTAAATGTTTTAAACCCGCGAGGGGGATACTTGCTTGTTTTGTGAAATTGAACGCAAACTGTTTTGATACTTGAATATGATTCCTTCACTACTGAGTATATGCCTTTTTACTGTGTATTCGTTAGTTACCATGTGTTGGTGAACGCTAATGCATTAAATAGATCTATTGGGTTTGACAACCCTGTCCGGGGTTTGGATCCGACGGTGAGCACCCTGTAACGGACATTTTGTGGTTAGTATTAGGGGAAGTGGCATACTTCCCGGTCATGATTTCGTCCTACGGGATGAATGTGTTAAGTTTCGGTACACGGGCTCTTTAGTTGGAAATCATAAAGTTATAACTTGCTTACTCTCAAAGCAACGTTATTGATGTTTTGTGGAACCAAAATATGCGTTCTATGTGTTAATTGTAAACTCTATAAATTCACTCAACGTTTTGTTGACGTTTTAAGCATGTATCTCAGGTTAATTGTTAAAGATGGCTTAGATGGGACGGAATGCGGATATCAAGGACGGTGTCTCGGTGAAGTAGTGTCATAACTAAATAAATGTTTTAGAAATCAAGTTGTGTTGTGACTTTTAGAAATAATTTCTCTAATGGTATTGGGACCTATGTAACTCTGATCTTTCTAATAAATGAAATTGTGTTTTATAAACGTATCTTTGAACGTTTACTGGGACTCGTGTGCATGTATTATGAAGTAGCACCCCAAATGTTGTATTTTGTTGCGTATCGTATTTTGGGGGTGTTACAAAGCCTATGGTAGCTGTCTAAATTATGTTTGTGCATATTGAGTATTCTTCACAAATATATAAACCCTATCTGAGTGGCCTGAGTGAACTTAGAATTAAACACTATCCCTATGTGAGGTGCTATGTTATATGTCTATGCCTGAAAAGTTAACCTAATATGCAACTCTTATAAATCTAAATTTTCTCCACGTCACGATAAATGATTTATTTTCTCGCTTCTATTGCTTGAGGGCAAGCAATAAGCTAAGTGTGGAGGGATTTGATAACGCCCAAATTATACTTGTTTTCTATGGCGTTATTTCTATATATTTTATCATTTCTCGTGAAGTTTCGATACTTAAAAGCTTAAAATTGCTTGCAGGTTCACTAGAAGACATTTCGAAGATAGATACAACAAAATCAGACACTTACATGTTAAAGAACACATCATTCAAGAAAAGATCAATAATCTAGCTTTATGTGCCAAATGTGCGCCGCACTTGCCATTTGTGCGCCGCACTTTCCTTCAAGTCAAGGACAGTCAACATGGCATTAACTCAACAAGTACTCCGCATAATTTCCTTTGTGCGCCGCACTTCCCATATGAAATAAAGCATTTATGAAGACTTTAATGCTGTTGCATTTACACCCTAAGTGCGCCGTACATATTATCTTGTGCGCCGCACTTCCTCAATAAACATTTAATGATAGTGCATTTAATCACCAAGTGCGCCGCACAATCTTTTGTGTGCGCCGCACTTTTCACCCAAAATCAGCCTATAAATAGAGGATGAATTTTCACTCTCAAATCATTCCTCCCATTCTCAAAAACACATCTCACACACGTCCTCTTATCCCTCATCCATATAAACACCAAAAACACTACTCCCTTTAAAGAATAAAGATCTAACGATCAAGAACGAAGACGGTTATCAACTTAGTTATTGAACTAATGGAAGTCTATGTTAAATCTACTTTTGTTATGAACACTTTAGCCATGGGAGGCTAAATCCCTCATGACTATTCGGTGATGTTATGATAATGAATAAGCGTTTGGTATGATCATGATCCCTTTAATCTCAAGCTTATGTTGAAATCCTATTATATCTTATCTTGTCCATCTTTGCTTATCAACTTAAATTATATAATCATATCGGTATAGGTCGAGAGACCCGTTATGATTTATGCGGTTTTACAGATTTGTCTATGATCTTTATCGTTTGTGCCGAGAAATCCACTTTCGTAAATTGATAAACAAATAAGCTTTGATATACTAGTAACTAAACTAAATATAAGTCTTGAGTTAATTAAGTTAATTTGTGAAAACGTTTTCTGACGAGAAATCCTTTTTATAAATTAAGGTTCCACTTCCGAGGTCTAATCATTTCCAATACTTATAAATTATTTTCAACTATCTGAGTAGTCATCTTTATTATCATTGGTAAAACAAAAGGTTATTTTCAAGTAAAAGTTTATTTTCTTTCTGATTATCTAAACACTACTCAAATCCCTGTGGATGACCTGGTCTTACCTAAAAAGATTATACTACATACGTAGGTTATACTTTTACCCGTGTGTTTCTCTATTATAAAAATTGGTATTTTCAGTCATTATAAATTTAAAGCTTTTGAAGCACATCAAGTTCTTGTAGCATTTTGATTCATGCCTTGACCCTGAGACTGTCCTGATCTTGATTGCCTTGACTGCTGTGGTCCTTTGTACTTAGAGTGCCAAGATGGATAACCCACTTTCTCCTAACACTTTTCAGGAGGATGCCACTTGAAACCACAAATGGTACACTTATCTTTAACTATTCCTTTACTCAACAAGGCTGAAGACTCCATGTTAGATGAAGAATTAAACAGCAATCTTTGAGACTCTTCTTGTTGCAACAAGGAACATGCATTTTCCACACTTGGCAATGGATCAATCATCAAGATTTGACTCCTTTGATGACTGAAATGATCCTCTAAACCATTAAGAAACTAAAAAAGCCTTTGTTCTTCCTTTTGCTTGTTCAAAGTAGCCAAGAAAACTGAAATTTCAGGTGTTACAACAGCAAGAACATGCAACACATTGATATTATCCAACTCTTCCGAAACACACTTCATTTTTGTGTAGTATTCCCTAATAGAACTACCAGATTGAGTAATCTCATAAGTATCCTTATTTAATTTGTACTTTCTTGATCCATCATTTGAAGAAAAACGTTTCGCTAATTATTACCATATTTCACTAGCAGTTCCAACAAACATGATTGACCTTGCAACTGATTCACTCAAAGAACCTATAATCCAACAAATCACCATATTATTGTGTTAGTGCAAATATTAAGATATTTAAACTAAACAAGTCATTTGGTTTTAATAATGACAAACAAGTAACTTGTAATACATAATGTAAAATGTGCAAGTTACGCGTGATCACAACTCATCAACACATACATTCATCAACACCTCTCGACGTCTCAGGTCTACTCATGCTTCAACAAAAGCTATGAATATGTTTGTTAAGTTGCATTATGATCAACCCATTTAACAAACTATGTGATTAATCATATTAGACAATAGGACAAAATTAATCACTAACTTAACTAGACAAGATCTTTCATATTAAGAAACAATCTTGGAAGATCAAAACATGTCTAGCCATATTAGATAATAGGACAAAATAATTAGAGAATAAAGACAAAACTAATTATTCATGTTTAACCATTTTTAGAAACAAATCTTACAAGATATTTTCCTTCTAGAACAATATCAAATTAGATTTTATAAGTACATTAAGGATCTAAGCAAAAGATTTAAAAAGATTTGAAAAGATTTTGAAAAGATTTGAAAATCAACCCTGTCCATATTTTTGGAAAGTTGCGGATCACGGATCCACCTAAATAGGCATACGGATCCACCATACCTGGATCCGTAGCACCTTGACGGCCAAGTTTTGGGTTTTCTATAAATACCACCCATTTGCTTAGTTTTTCACCCAAGCTTTTCACAACCTTTCTTCCACATTATTACACACATTTAGGATCATTATAAACAAGTTTTTATAATGTAAAAACACAATTAATCATATCATCAAAACCCCAATAACCCTTGATCATAATGCTTCTAACTTTCATTTGTTGCAAGCATGATTCTACATGATCCTCCATTCAAGCAAGCTTAGAGATCTTGCCATCATCATCCACCACATACCTACATATATGAAGATCTATCACAACAAGCCAAGAGACTTGTAATCTTCATCAACAACATCATGCTTAGTGATCTTGATGTTTTAGATTATGCTTTTACATCTAATTGACAATTATGTCTTGGATCATCATTATACACATCTGTGTATCAATCATTATACAATAAACTAGATGTTAGGTGGTTTATGTGTTTAGGCCATAAAACACAAGGTTTGTTATGTTGGGCCATAAAACATAACGGGTTTGGTTGCACCCGAAGAAAGACACAGTATTTAGCTTAGTACCGGATAATGTGTAAGCGACGTTATGTTGGTTCTACCACGAAGTAGGACTCGGTATTTAGCTTAGTATCGGATAAAGTGTAAGCGACGTTGTATGGTTTTCTCCGCCTAAAAGGAGCTTGTTGATTTAGTGAAGTAACTCTCGAGTTGGGTACTCGAGGAGTGGAGTAGGACGAAGAGGAGCTTCGTAGCCGAACCACTATAAATCATTGTGTCCGGTTTGCACTTTTTTTTCTTATCACTTTACATTTATCTTTCCCTTTATCGCTTTATATTTATGTTTGCATTGCATCTATGTTTGTGTTGTATATTGGGTTGTGGTGATGTTTGATGTTATTTAGTATAGTTGTTGTTTGATACAAAAGTCTTAAGTTTATAAAGGAAACGTATTCACCCCCTCTCTACGATTCCACATTTGGTATCAGAGCCAGGTTGCTCTAGTTTTCAAAACAAATGGTTTTAAAAATAGAGCACGGTCCATGTATTAAATTTCGTATCAAGCGACACATAATGTGAAAAGTTCTTTGTTTAGTACTTACAAGTTTTGGTGTTAAATAAAAAGTGTTACAACAGCTTAAATGTCTTGTAAAGTATCCTAAAAAAGGGAATAATGTGTCTAAAAGTGAAATAAACGATTATGCCAAAATTTCACCACTTGTGCGACCTACGGATCCACCAAACCCTAGATCCTTCCATGTAGATCTGTCCGTATGGTTTTCAATTTTTGTCAAACTTCAAAAATTCATAAAAAATAAACCGTGCGTCGAATTTCGTTGATTCAAAAACCAAAATTGAATTAATTTGAGTGTACTTTCTAATGGAATAGGTCTCAATTACTATTTCAAATTTTAAGTTCGTCAAATAAGCAAAATGCCATAGAGTGTCCAAAACTAGAATTTTGTTTTAGCGTAAAAAGTTGATTTTAACCTTTCCTTTCTAGTCGGACACTTCTAATTGGTTTACTTTTGAAAGTTGGTGTATTTTATCATTGGAAAGTAAATGTATTTTTCAAACTTACTAATGAGGAAAAAACTAATTTATTTACAAATAAAATCAAGCTATGTATACATTGTTACATTTAATATACAAAACAAAGTGTAGTATTTATGTATGTTATGCTAAATGATTTTTGTTCTACTTTGCATCTTAATATTGTTAATTAACCTCTTGTATGATTATTTCATTTATAGTTGAGCTTCCTTGTTGATTAACATAATTTTGTCATGTGCGTTATTTATTAGTGTTCATGTATATCATCAATTGATCTTATTGTAGATCTTTTGCACTAAGTTGAGAAATTGCTTTTGCATTGCATAAAGGTATAGATCACTATCTTTACAAATGTTATATCAACATTTTGTAAATCCTATAATTTAGGTTAACCCACTTAGGATTGAGAGCTAAGCAAGTTTGTCAAACCTTTTGAAAAATATTGTCTTGCACGATTATTGTATTACTAGTTCATGTGATAAAATGTGTCACCACCATATATTAAACACTTTTATTTTATTAAAGGCTCAAGAAGATCTCTAGGATATGTCATCATATTATCTTGCTTAAACATAGACTGTCTAAACAAGAGAAAAGATCATAATAACACATTAGTATATAAGAAAAGGAAAATGTGTTTTAAAACTTAGTTTGTGCTTGCATTAGTCTAACTCACAATCACAACTAATAAATATTTGGATTAAAATGAACTTAGAATTTCTTGTAATTCTAAATTTGAAAGATTAACTTTCTTGGTAAGAAAACACTTTTATTTTGATGTTTTATCTTCGAATAAATTTTCACATTAACATTAACTTGAAATAAAAATATTCACTTGAAATAAAAATATTCACTCTAGTCAAAAGCTTGAAAATATTATATAAACATGTAGTAGTTTCGAAAAAGATTCGTAATGCTTAAAAATGACTAAGATAATTTTGTGAACTCTTTAGAAGTCAAAATCTAAGCATATTGTGCACAATAACTAATAAGTTTTTCTCACATATAAAATATACAACAATACCAAAGAAACAAGTAAATTCATCATTCTAAATGATCTCACACTTAAGACTAGTCTTAGTCTTAATAAAACACATTAGGAAAATATTTATTTCTTTTCTTTTAAAAGAGTGTTAGTGAGGGTCAAGAAAGATTTCAGATATATATCGATTCATTATTCAAATTATGATTGATATCATCTTTCGAATCTATCAAGTTCTATGATTTGGATATGAAATCGGATTCATTATTTGTCTAGCTTCAAGATTATATCAAAACCATAACAAAAGATATTATCTCGAATCTACATACTCAATCACACTAGGTTGATATGAAAATAATGTCATCCCTTTCAAAGACGAAAAGAATATACATCGGTTCATAACTCACACTTGTGATAATGATGTTATATTGAGTCTACATGTCCAATAGGTGTGTTCCTACTATTAATAATAACATGTTTAAAATGCACGTCAAAGTAGGATTGACGACTTGGATGTTTCGTCCGAGATATTCAAGTAATTTACCTTGCAATGCATTTGGTAAAGTTGTCATTTCCGAAAACCAAACACGAGCAAATGCATAATATATGTAACTTTGCTCATACAATTTAAAAGCACGAATCAAGACTCAAATCCACTTTGTTGGGAATTAAGGTCTTTTACAAAGTTTATACTACTGGTTCAACTTAGTACTGCCAAGCCAAAAAGTTTGTACTGCTCAGATTACAACTACCAGTACTAACTGGTTAGTACTGCTAGAGTAAAAGTTAGTACTGCCAGTACTAACTTAATGCTGCTGAAGAGAACTTAACACTGCTGCATAAAGATTAAGACTGTTGAAGAGTTAAAGACGTGTTTAGTGATATGTATAGACTTATTATGTGTATATCTTATATAATTAGAAGATATGTTGATATCTTATAGAATTTTAGAAGATTTGTAGTTATCTTGTAAAGGACTCCTTGGTGTATAAAAGGAGATCCTAGGTTATGGTTTTAGATCATCAGTCTTTCATAGTATCATTCATATGTAATTCATAGTTTCATGGTTTTGAAAACCCTATCACTTTATCAGAGTGATCATATTAATAAAAGATCCATGCTTTACGTGACTACTCGGCTCTATGATCTGTCGTCCGTGCTACTGATCCCCCACTTATACTAATTACTCTAGAATATGTTGATCCCGACTCTTATAGAATTTAGATAAAAGATTGTCCGTTATCTTGTAACAGGCACTCCTTGGTCCGTATAAAAAGGAGATCCTAGGCTTTGGTTCCTGAGATCATTGAGTCTCTTATAGGTATCTTATGTCGGATTGTAATTCATAGTTTCATGGTTTTGTAAACCCTATCACTTTATCAGAGTGATCGTATTAATATATTGAAACTTATTGTTTTGGTTGTATTACTGTTTGTCAAACACACTTTATTGTTATTCTTCTTAGTGGTATAAACTAGATTCCGCATAGTTTATATTCAATTACACAGTACAGTTTCTTCTGAGTACCTTTGAGATTTATTAAGGATACTAACCTTACATCAAGCTAAGGAGTTTAAAGGATCTCTTAATTGGGATCAACCAAGTTGGTTAGAGAGCTTGTTTTGGAGCTTTAAATAAGAAGAAACAACTTTCATCAATAGATTAATTTCTCATTGATAAGATGGAGGCAGGAACTACTACTACCACCCTGACTGCAAGACTCCCTATTCTCAACCCAGGGGACTATGATCTCTGGTTAATGAGGAAAGAACAATACTTTCTTATGACTGATTACTCTCTCTGGGAAGTAATTAAGAATGGTAACAAAGTACTGAAGAAAAGTGTTGGAAATGTTGAGCAGGTTTATGAACCTACTTTTGTAGAAGAAAAGTTAGACAGAAAGAATAAGATGAAAGCCAGAGGAACTCTGTTGATGGCACTCCTAAATAAGGATCAACTGAAGTTCCATTCTTATCAAGATGCAAAATTGCTCATGGAAGCCATAGAGAAGAGGTATGGAGGAAACAAGGAATCCAAGAAGGTTTAGAGGACACTTCTTAAGCAGCAATATGAGAACTTTGCAGGATTAAGTTTAGAAACAATGAATCAAACCTTTGATAGGTTACAAAAACTTATTATTCAGTTGGAGATTCAAAGAGAAGTTATTGAGCAAGAAGATATGAACTTAAAATTGTTAAGAAGTCTTCCATCTGAATGGAAGACTCATGCTTTAATCTGGAGGAACACGGTGGAAATTGAAACCATCAGTTTGGATGACTTGTACAACAACTTGAAAATATATGAACTTGAACTTACAGGAACAACAAGCACAAGCCAAAATCCACAAAATGTGGCTTTTGTGTCCTCTAACAACAACAACAGCACTAACAACACCAGCAGTACAAATAAAGTTAATAACACTGCTTATGGAGTTAAGACTGTTAATACTAAAGTTAATACTGTTAGCTCTACATCTGTAGATAACCTTAGTGATGATGTGATATGTACTTTCCTTGCAAGTCAACCCAACTCTCCTCAACTAGCTCAAGAGGACCTTGAACAAATTCATCCTGATGACCTGGAAGAAATAGATCTACAATGGGAGATGGCTATGCTGACAATCAGAGCTAGAAGGTTCATTAAAATAACAGGAAGGAACTTTAACATAAATGGTCAAAGAATTGGATTTAACAGGTCAAAGGTGGAATGCTATAATTTCCATAAAAATTAACACTTTGCAAGAGAATGTAGGGCTCCAAAGAATCAGGAAAACAAAGGAAGAATGATAGAAGAACTATCACAGTGGAGTCTCCCACTCAAAATGCCTTGATTTCTCAAGATAGAATTAGAGGGTATGATTGGAGCTACCAAGCTGAAGAAGAGCATCCTACAAACTATGCATTGATGGCATATACATCTTCAGGAAGTTCTTCCAATTCATATTTTGAGGTAGATTCTTGTTCTAAAACATGTGTAAAAGCTTATGCTACTCTTAAAGAACAATATGACAGTTTGTCTTCAGATTATAAAAAGACTCAATTTAATTTAGTATCTTATAAAGCTGGTTTGCAATCAGTAGAAGCTAGACTAGCTCACTATAAGAAAAATGAGGTTGTATTAGAAGAAAGCATCAATGTTTTAAACCTTGAAGTCAAACTAAGAGATAATGCCTTAGTTGAGAACAAAAAGAAATTAGAAAAAGCAAAAAAAGAGAGAGATGAGTTAAAGCTAACATTAGAGAAATTTCTAAATTCATCTAAATCTTTAAACAATTTGCTGGAAAGTCAAGTAATTAACAAGTTTAAAATAGGACTTGGATATAATGCAATCTCTCCTGCAGTAGAAAGTTTTGTGAATTCATCTGAGAGGATAGAATATCAAGAGAATGATAAGTCTAGATCAAATAAGGGATATCATGTAGTTCCCCCACCTTTGACAGGGACTTTCATGACCCCCAAACCTGATATAATGTTTATAGATGAACAAGTTAAAAGTGAGTCTTTGGATGTTGTTTCTAATGTTACACCTAGTGATGTTAAAACTGTTGAATCAAAACATGAGTCTGTTAAGAAAAATAGCTTTAGACCTCTAATCATTGAGGATTGGAATTTTGATGATGAAAGTGAGGTAGAACCTATTGATAAGGTTAAAACTGTTAAACCTAGCACTGAAAAGATAAAATTTGTTAAGACTGCTAGGGAAACAGTAGAAACACCTAAACAAAACAAACACTATCCTAGAGGGAACCAAAGAAATTGGAACAATCTTATGTCTTAAAGGCTATGAAGTAATTTTAAGACTTTAAAATGATAAATAAAGCTTGTTTTGTTTGTGGTAGTTTGGAACATCTTCATTATGTTTGTGATCAAAAGGTTGTAAGACCAGTGTGGAACAACACAAGCAGGGTGAACCACAAGAATTTTGCTAATAAAATGACTCACCCTTACCCCAATAGAAGATTTGTTCCATAAGCAGTTTTAACTAGGTCAAGGAAAAGCAGTTAATACTGTCAGACCAGTTAATACTGCTGACTCAAAAGCAGTTAATACTGTCAGACCAGTTAATATTGTTGTCTCAAAATCAACTTTAAATTGTCCCACACTAATGTCAAATACTTTCAAAAGAGGAAATTCACAAGTCACAAGGCATTTCAACAAGTATTCAGCAAACAATAACAGTATTTTCAATAAAAAGGTTAATACTGTCAGGGTAAATGATACTATTGCTAAGGAAAGAGCAGTAGTAAGTGAAAATAAGGGAATATGGGCTAATGCTATTAAGGCCTCAGCATGCTGGGTTTGGAAAGCCAAACACAGTAGTGCATCAAATACTTTTAAGAAATATTCTTACATTGATGCACGAGGCAGATCCAAGTCTATAATGGCTTGGATCCCCAAAAGAGCCTAATTCTCTTATTACATGTGCAGGGCAACCCACAGTAGAAAGAATACAAGGAAAAAGGAGTAATTGACAGTGGTTGTTCTAGGCACATGACAGGAAACAAATGTTATCTTACTGAGTATGAAGAATATGATGGTGGATTTGTTTCCTTTAGAGATGGTAAAGGTAGAATTTCTGGAAATGGTAAAATCAAAACAGGATCATTGGATTTTGATGATGTGTACTTTTGTAAGGAGCTTAAGTATAACTTGTTCAGTGTGTCACAAATGTGTGAAAAAAAGAACAATGTTCTTTTTACTGACACTGAATGTCTTGTCTTATCTTCTGACTTTAAGCTACTTGATGAAAGTCAAGTCTTGCTGAGAGTTCCAAGAAAGGATAACATTTACAGTGTTGACCTAAAGAGTGTTGTTCCCACTAGAGGTTTAACTTGCCTCTTTGCTAAAGCCATAATTGATGAATCCAATATATGGCACAGGAGGCTTGGGCATATTTATTATAAAACAATGAACAAACTTGTGAGGGGAAATCTTGTTAGAGGATTACCCTCAAAGATTTTTATATATGATCATTCTTGTGTTTCTTGTCAGAAAGGAAAGTAATACAAAGCCTCCTATAAGACCAAACTTGTGAACTCAGTCAGCAAACCCTTACATATGCTTCATACAGACTTATTTAATGAAAAAGTCTTATTGCCTAGTTGTCACTAATGACTTTAGTAGATTTTCTTGGGTATTCTTTTTGGCCACTAAGGATGAAACTAGTGGAATCTTAAAGACTTTCATCACAGGAATAGAAAATCAACTAGACTATAAAGTAAAAGTTATCAGGTGTGACAATGGAACTGAGTTCAAAAATAGTTTAATGAATCAGTTTTGTGAAATGAAGGGAATTAAGAGGAAATTCAGTGTTGCTAGGACTCCTCAACAGAATGGTGTTGCTGAAAGGAAGAACAAAACACTGATTGAGGCTGCAAGAACTATGTTAGTTAACTCTAAGTTGCCAACCACCTTTTGGGCAGAAGCAGTTAATACTGCTTGCTATGTGCTAAATAGGGCCTTAGTTATTAAGCCTCATAACAAGATACCTTATGAACTTATTCGTAGGAGACCCCCCCTAATAGACTTCATGAAACCTTTTGGGTGTCCTGTTACCATCTTAAATACCAAGGATCATCTTGGCAAATTTGATGGAAAAACTGATGAAGGATTTTTTATTGGGTATTCTATGGTTAGTAAGGCTATAAGAGTATTTAACAAAAGGACAAGGATAGTTGAAGAGACTTTAAACATTAGATTTCTTGAAATACACCTAATGTGAAAGTAAATGGACCAGACTGGCTTTTTGATGTTGATTCTTTGACAATGTCTATGAACTATGTGCCAGTTATTGCAAGACATCAAACTAATGATATTGTAGGAAACAAAGATAACATTGTTGCAGGTCAAGCTAAAAAGGACATAGAACCTACACAAGAGTACATCCTGATACCTCTATGCACAACTGATCCATTAATCTCTCAAGATCCTAAGGACAGAGAAGTTGATGCTGGAAAGAATGCTATTGAAGTGGATGAAAGTGGAGCTTCTAATAATGATGGGAAGGATGAACAAGCTGCAAGAAGTGAGTTTGAAAGGCTAATTCAAAAGGAAAAGCAGACTGAACACATTAACAGTACTAACAATATTAATACTGTTAGTACACCTGTTAGTACTGCTAGACCATCATTTGCTAATGCTGCTCCATCATCACCAGTTAATACTGCTGGAACCTCTAATAGTACTGCTAATGCATTTGAGGAACATCTTTTTGAAAGATTTTCTCCTTTTAAAAATGCATCTTCTCTTCCACATGTTCCAAATGTGACTCCAATAAATGATACTGGAATTTTTGGTAATGCTTATGATGATGAAGATATGGAAGAAGAAGTTGACATGAACAATGTGGCTTCATCTTATACAGTTCCTGATGGTCATTCCACCAAATTTCTTAAAGATCATCCACAAGATCAAGTGATTGGGAGTTTAAAAATACCTGTACAAACAAGAAAAATGAATAAGATAAATAAAGAACATGGTTTGATTTCCTTAGTTCACAAGCTTAGGAGAACAAATCACAAAGACTTTCAAAATTGTTTGTTTGCCTGTTTCTTATCTCAAATTGAACCCAAGAAACCAGTTCAAGCCCTAAAAAATCCAAGCTGGGTGGAAGCAATGCAGGATGAGCTTCTACAATTTAAACTGCTAAAAGTTTAGACCTTGGTTGATTTACCTAGAGGGTACTAAATGGGTTTTTAGAAACAAGAAGGATGAAAGAGGAATAGTGGTGAAGAACAAAGCTAGACTGGTTGCTCAAGGACATACTCAAGAGGAAGGTATAGATTATGATGAAGTTTTTGCACCAGTAGCAAGGATTGAAGCTATAAGGCTATTTCTGGCTTATGCTTCCTTTAAAGATTTTGTAGTCTACCAAATGGATGTCAAGAGTGCTTTTCTATATGGAAAAATAGAAGAGGAGGTGTATGTCTGTCAACCTCCTGGTTTTGAAGATCCATATTTTCCAGACAAAGTCTACAAGGTAGAAATGGCTCTTTATGGACTACATCAGGCCCCAAGAGCATGGTATGATACATTGTTAACTTATTTGCTGGACAATGGCTTTCACAGGGGTCAAATTGACAAAACATTGTTCATTAAAAGGCATAAAGATGATATCCTGCTAGTATAGGTTTATGTTGATGATATCATCTTTGGGTCAACAAAGAAAGAGTTGAGTACTGAGTTTGAAAAGCTGATGCATGATAAGTTCCAATTGAGTTCTATGGGAGAACTTTCTTTCTTTTTGGGACTTCAGGTTCAACAGAAGAGTGATGGAATCTTTATTAGCCAAGATAAATATGTGGCTGAGATTTTGAAAAAGTTTGATTTTGTCACTGTGAAGACAGCAAGCACTCCAATGGAGCCTAACAAGGCATTGATCAAGGATGAAGAGGCTGAAGATGTAGATGTTCATTTATACAGATCAATGATTGGTTCATTGATGTACTTAACAGCTTCTAGGCCTGACATCACATTTGCTGTTTGTGCTTGTGCAAGGTTCCAAGTTACTCCAAAGACTTCACATCTTCATGCTGTGAAGAGAATCTTTAGATACTTAAAAGGTCAGCCTAAATTGGGCCTTTGGTATCCTAGAGATTCACCATTTGACTTGGAAGCTTTTTCTGATAGTGATTATGCTGGAGCTAGCCTTGACAGGAAATCCACAACAGGAGGTTGTCAATTTCTTGGCAAAAGGTTGATTTCATGGCAATGTAAAAAGCAAACCATAGTTGCTAACTCCACTACTGAAGCAGAGTATGTTGCTGCTGCAAATTGCTATGGACAGGTGTTATGGATCCAAAATCAAATGCTTGATTATGGGTTCAACTTCATGAACACCAAGATTTACATTGATAATGAAAGTACAATTTGTATTGTGAAGAATCCAGTGTTTCACTCTAAAACCAAGCACATAGAGATAAGGCACCATTTCATCAGAGATTCTTATGAGAAGAAGTTAATTCAAGTGATCAAGATTCACACAGACCAAAATGTTGCAGATCTTCTCACAAAGGCTTTTGATGTTAGCAGATTTAACTTTCTGAATGCTAGCATTGGAATGCTTAACCTCTGAAGCATTGATTGAGGGGAGGTTATGCACATATGATGCTTGAAATGGAATGGAAAAGCAGCACATAAGGTAATGGGTTACAATTGATAATTTGGTTAACAGTTCTTAGCTTTTATTCATGGTTGTGCATAAATATGGATCCTCATGAATTCTCACATGTCTATCTAGTCATTACTAGTGTGCTTGTGATGAATAGAGGCATGTTGTTGTATGATTATTAAAGAAAGAGTTAATACTGTTAGACAAATATTAGTACTGTTGTGTTAATACTGTTGTTAATTATGTGAGCATTAAGAGAAATAAAAAACAGACAGAGAGAAAAGTGAGCCAAAAGAATTGAGAGAATAAGTGAGCTTAAAAATAGAAAGAGAGTTGTGTGAAAAACAGATAGAGTGTATTGGTGAGAAAAATAAATGAGAGAAATTTGTGAGATTAAAAATAGAAAGAGAGTTGTGTGATATAAAAGCAGAAAGAGTGAATTGGTGAGAAAAATAAATGAGAGATATTGTGAGCTGAAAACAGAAAGAGAGCTTGTGAGAATCTAAACTTATGATGTAAATGCTTGTTGGAACATCATTGGAGTTTATACTGCTTGGCATAAACTTAATACTGCCAGTATTAAGTTAGTACTGCCAGGCATATCTTAATACTGCTGGGTAAAGTTAATACGGTTGGGCTTAAAGTTAGTACTGTTAGGCTAAAATTAGTACTGGTGGGTGACCGTTAGTACTGTTTGAGGCATAACAGAATTTTCTTAATTAAATATAGCCGTTGCGAAATTTCCGCCAACTACTTAGCCTATAGGTTTGACTAATTGGAGAATTCATGATCTTTTTATAAATTCATAAGATCTCTTCAAGATAAGTACAAACTTTATTCAGTCGGTCCAATCAAAAATCTTAAGTACTCTTGTTTATCTCAATTACCTTTACCAAACACACATACTCTCATCCACGATCTCATCCCAGAACCCTAATTAAACTTCTCTTAATCAAATGGCGAATTTGGAATTTTGTGACAAACATAATATGGTCTCCTTCTTGGAGAAACCATAGGGAAGTGAAGGATTTCATCAGATAGTGGTTTTTTCTGAATTCTACCTACATCCAGTATGCTCTTACTGAAAATCCAATCATCTATGTCTCACTCATCCATCAGTTTTGGCAAACTGCTTCTGCAAGCACATCTGAGAATGGAGAGATGGAGATAACTGCTACCATTGATGGGAGAATCAAGACTATTACTGAAGCATCTATAAGGAGGCATCTTAAACTAGAAGATTCTGATGGTATTAACACTTTACCTAATACTGAAATTTTTGAGCAACTTGCTCTTATGGGGTATGTGTCCAATTCTGACAGATTAACTTTTCAAAAAGGACACTTTTCCCCCTCAGTGGAAATTTTTTATTCATACCATCCTTCACTGCTTAAGCTCTAAGAAAACTGCTTGGGAACAGTTTAGTAGCAATATAGCAACTGCTATCATTTGCTTGGCCACAAACAGAACCTTTAACTTTTCCAAATTAATTTTTAATGGCATGGTGAAAAACTTGGAAAGTACATCTAAATTTTTTATGTATCCAAGATTTATACAAATCTTTTTAAACAAGCACAAGAGACAGCTTCTCCCTCATAAAAGAACTTATATTGCTCCTACCCTTACTCACAAACTGTTTAGCAATATGAGAAGAGCTTCTAAAGGATATACTGGGTGGACACTCCATTGTTTCAAACAATGCTTGTTCAGGGTCAGACTTTACAGGGTGAAGGATCAACAATCCCAGTTGAGTCCCATCACACACACACTAGTGCTCCATCCATCTCACAACCACCAACTTTACCAACATCTATGAAAACAACTCATGTTGCTAAAGAGACTGCTACCATGCCCTATGATTTACCTCTCCCAAGAGTTCACACCCTTAGAAGTGATGAGGGCAGTTTGACACTTAATGAATTGATGGTTCTTTGTACCACATTGTCCAAGAAAGTGGAGGATTTGGAATCTGACTTATAGCAGACAAAACTGACATATGGTGCTGCTTACACTAAGCTCATCCTGAGGGTCAAGAAGTTGGAGCACAAGGTAAAGTCAAGGAAAGCTAGAAAAAGGGTCAGACTTGTTGTTTCATAAGATGAAGCTGATTTGGAGGATCCTTCCAAACAGGGGAGGAAGATTGCTCAGATTGATAAAGATGAAGAAATTACTCTAGTACAGATGGATGCTGAAACTCAGGGGAGGAATAGTGACAAGACTGAAGAGACTGAAGAGCTCAACTTAAGTGCTGGTACTGAGGTATTTGAAGAAGGAAATACAGAAAAAGATGTTAGTACTACTGGTGATGCAGTTACTACTTCCAGTGCAATTCCTGAAGTTAGTGTTGTTGGTCCTTCCACAGTTAGTACTGTTGGTCCATCTTCAAGTACTGCTGGTGTGTTTGAGGATGAGATGATAACCATTGCTGATACATTAGTTACTATAAGGAGAACCAGACCAAGAACAACATCAGTGGTTATTCATGATCCAGAGGAAGAGCCAAGAAGAACAGTTCCAGAACCAACAGCACAATCACAACCATCTTACAAAGACAAGGGAAAAGAAAAGATGATAGAACCAGATGAACCAGTGAAAATCAAAATAAGAGATCAAAGTATGAATCAGGTTCAAGCTGATGCAGAGTTGGCACAAATACTACATCAAGAAGAGTTAGCAGAATTGGAAAGAGTTCAGAAAGAAAGAGCTGCTCAAGAGGAAGCTAGTAAAGAAGCTATTGATGAAGAACTAGATGACATTCAAGCCATGATTAAAGCAGACAAATAAATGGCTGAAAGGCTTCAGTCAGAAAAACAAGAAAAGTACACAATTGAGGAAAAGGCAAGAATGTTGGTTAAAATGATTGTTGAGAGGAAAAAGTTCTTTGCTGCACAAAGAGCAGCAGAAATTAGAAGTAGACCACCTTCAAAAGCTCATGTAAGGAATAGGATGTGCACCTATTTCTAGAATCAAGCTACTTACACTCACAAGCAGCTAAAGAGAAGAAGTTATAATGAAATTCAATTTTTTTTATAAAGCGTACAAACAGGTGAGTTCATTTATTCTAATGGATACAGAAGTGATTAAAGACAGTGGGAAGAAGGATGATAGCAGTAATAAGCCAGCTAGAGCAGTAGAAAGAAAACACTTTCCAAGAAAAGAGCAGGTGAAAAGCAAAGTGAAGAAAGTGCTAAAAGGAAAAAGCTAGAGGATGCTGCAGAGAAAGAAGAACTTAAAACTTATCTTAAGATAGATCCTGATGAAGATAGAGCAGTCAACTATGAGGCCTTAGCCACAAAATATCCTATAATTGATTTGGAGTCTCAGATAATTGGAAGTGACTTACAAAAAATGACTTAAGCTATTAGAAGATAACTAGAGCTGATGGCAGTTCTAAATTCTACAAAGTCTTTTCTATGATGCTTGAAGATTTTGACAGACAAGACTTGGTTGATTTGCACAAATTAGTAATGGAGAGGTCTGCATCAAGAGCACTGGAAGGGTATGATTTAATTCTTTGGGGTGATTTGAAGACCATGTTTGAACCAAGTGAGGAGGATGATGTCTGGAGAAATCAACAAGATTAGAGCTTAATAAGCTAGAAATTGTAAGAGTCTTGTAGAGTTCATGCTTTGCTCATGGATTGTATCTTGGTTTGCATTAATATGTTAGTAGAGAAAAAGTACCCTCTCACTCAAGAAGTACTTACAAGAATGTTGAACTAGAGATTGGAAGCTGATTTTGAGAGTGAAATGGCTTATAAACTCATTAGGTTTGTCAAGTCACAAGTATAGAAGTAGAAGAGTGTTTGGAAGAATCCTATTAGAAAGGTTTAATTCAAGAAACTTGATGATTTGAAGGTAAATCACAAGTTTAAGGGAGGATTGTTGGGAATTAAGGTCTTCTACAAAGTTTATACTGGTGGTTCAACTTAGTACTGC
>BQNB010010003.1:0-85208 GCA_026074375.1 Tanacetum coccineum
AAACTACCAACTTTATTGTATCTTCATCAAAGGTAACAAGCATTGTGAGAACTCTTGGCCTCTTGACACCCCAAGAATCTTTAAGCCAACAAAAAAATCATAGAAATTCATAATCAAGATGAAGGCAACAAAACATCTAGCTAAACGTACATGATTTTTGTTGTTCTTTGATGAAACCGAAATATGTGTCAAATGTTCTAATTTTGATCAAGAAAAGCGTTAAAAAGTAAAGAACTTTTGGTGCACGAAGGGGAAGTGTACATGTGAAAAGGATACTCAAGAAAGATTTGTTGGAGTACCTGAGTAAAAAATAAAACAAAATTTGATTAGTTAACTAATGTTGCTTAGCCAAATTTAAACAAAAAAAAGTCTTTTACCAATGTTTTGATCCACAACAGAACATTATTTTACATCACTCTACTTCGTCCTCTTCATCGTCTGTTCCATCGTGTTTCAAATTCGACGTAACATCTTTCCTATCATCACCATCATCGCCTATTCTATCCAGGTGAGACACATTAAAGGTGCCATCACTTTGATCTTGATCAACGCCTTGAGCAGTAGCACTTCCCATATCAAAAACATCTTTGAGTTTAATATGTCTTGCTACTGACCAGCCTTTGTTCTTTGGATCCTCACAATAAAACACTTTGTCAACTTGTGATCCAAAAATAAACAGAACGTCAAGTTAGCACCACTATGTGACAGATATGAGAAGTTAACCAGCGTTGAACAAAATTTATCTTTCTTGCAACCCCTATTAATATCTACCCATTCACCTCTAAATAAAACTGCTCGTATTTTACCCGAGTAGTTTAACTCGATAATGTCTTTTAATTCCCATAGTAGTTGATGACGCCTTCAAAGTATGATTGAGATTAGCAGATTAAAGTTGAAGATACTAATACAAAACATCCCGGGCGTGGATTTTTCTTCTCTTTCGGTGGTTGTTATGGCTTGATAACCACCCTTATTACAGCATCAAATACTCCTTTTACATTCTGTCATCAACCATAATCAAAATAAGAACCAATAACTGCTGTGATCATGAAACTGATAATTTAAATTATACATGTTGAGTTTTAGAGCTGCATTCAATTGTAATATGTAGCGCCTATCTGTTTACAAAGCTCCTCTCCCTAATCACATTGTCAACCAAAATCTGTGCAGTTGTCACGAGCACTAGTCTTGGATGATCTGCTAAGTAACGTTTATCCTCACGAAGATCTAAAAATAAAACCAATCATAGATCAAAGTTAAAGGTAGCAAAATGGGCAAGACGGGTAATTTGAGTCATGGGATTAAATGGGTCTGGGTCAAAACTGGCGTGCTATTTGAAAGTGATGTACCGAGTTTAGTTCCAGCCAGAACTACAGGGACTCCAGGAGCGAAGTGCTGAAGCTCAGGGATCCACTGCTCAAATAATCAATGTCAGAAATCACTCAAGAACAATAATAAAAGCACACGGTACTAAAATGGAATTTTTAATAACTAAGAGAACCTTTTTTAGTATGTTTTCATAGCTGGCTCAACTAACCAATGAAAAGGCTAGAACGAACACATCAGCTCCTCGATAACTCAAGGGTCGTAACATGTTGTAATCTTCTTGACCTTTTGAGTTAATTAAACCATACCCAAATTAGAAACAACATGATATTGATTTTAAATTCTATAACACTGCTTAACGAACTAAATTTGCAATTTCAGGTGTCGTCTTCATAGGTGATACGAAGTACTAAAAATGGAAATATATATTATCTGTGATTATGTCAAAAATCTTACCAGCTATGTTCCACGGGCCTAAATTGACAGTGATGCCTTCAACTACAACATTTTCACTAAAGTTATCAAATACAGTTGGTACATAGTCCTGGTTAAGATCAAATTATTAGGATTAGGATTACTCCTTCATGAGTATGTTGATTGTTTAATATGAGTATGTTGATTAGGATTATTTTCACGAAAGGTCACCAAAAGGGAGTGGATCAATCATTAACCAGTTTTTAATGTGAGTATGTTGATTGTTTAATAAGCAACTAGCAAGTGTTATAATTTTAGATCATAGTAACTGATATCCTATTTCTGAACAATAGCATCCTTGATAATAAAGCAAAAACCACACTACGATTGGCAGAATTTAATGAAATGAAGAGAAGTTGTACATCAGTAAAAAAGATCTATTAACAAGATTTATGAAAAAGCAAACCTTAAATCCTCTAGTACGTGTTCAAACACTCGTAGCAAAATCAGTTTCTAGTGTTTGGATGTAGAGACAATCTACTTACTTTTAGATAATCATACAAACTTTAAACTTGAACAACTTACAAAAAAAATTTAACAATACATAACAAAAACTTATCATCAATCACAAAGTGAAAAAACAAACCTTAAATCCTTTATAAACAAGACCTTTCTTATACAACTCTGCAAACACCCACCACACATTCTCCATAAACTTCAAATCCATCGTCTTGTACCCGTTATCAAATGAAAGAATAAATTTATAAATAATCACAGTGAATCATGATCGGATTGTATCAAACAAAAGGTATATAAAAAATCGATCTAATTACCTGAAAAAAGGATAAAGACAATGATCGAAATTAAGAAACCCTCTTCTACTGGGAAATTTGGGTTCGTGAATTGTAAATGAGATGTAGGGGTAGAGGTTAGGAACTACTCTCTCCGTCTCTAAATAAGTGTCCACCATTGACTTTTGAAGTCATTCTTCTTCAACTTTGACCTTAAATTATTTTGTTTGTGTTATATAATACTTGATGAAAATTATATTCATGAAAATACATTGAAAACTCAATCCATTAATATATTTTGCATTAAGTATTATATAACACAATCAAAATAATTTAAGGTCAAAGTTGAAGATGAATGACTTCGAAAGTCAATAGTGGACACTTATTTAGGGACGGAGGGAGTAGTTTATTTAGGCCTCACAATTGGGGGAATTAATAATAAAAAGGCCATGGTTTTTATTTTTTTTAGTGAAAAGGCGGTCGTTTTAATTTTTCAGTGGGCGTTCGTTTTATTTTTTTTAGTGAAAAGGCGCATTATTTTTATTAGGAATTAGCGACAGATATAAAAAAGAAATAAAGAAATCATAAATTTTAATGGCATAATATGAGGGTGTATCACAGATTACACGGACTTTAATAACATTCTTATTTTTTGTGCCACAAATATCAAGTACAATGGTGGCATAAATCGTAAAGTGTCACAAAAGTTATAAAAACAATTAGTGGCAAATACAACATGTCACTAAAAACGTAATATAGTGACCTATGTATATATGTCATTAAAAATGTGTGCCACTAAAAGGCCTTTTTTGTAGTGTTATTTACTAAGAAAAGAAACTCACATATCATCATTGTCCAAATCTATGTGGACGACATCATCTTCGGATCAACTTGTCAAGAATTGTGCGATGATTTCTCAAAAATCATGCATAATGAGTTTGAAATGAGCATGATGGGTGAATTGAATTTCTTCCTTGGTCTACAAATCAAACAATTTGATGATGGAATATTTTTCAATCAATCTAAATACGTAAAAGAAATGCTAAAGAAATTCGGTCTTGAAGACTCCAAACCAATCAAAACTCCTATGTCATCCAAAACCAAACTCACTCGTGACAAAGACGGGGAACCCATCGACGACACTAAATATTGCGACATGATTGGTAGTTTACTATATATAACGGCTAGTCACCCAGACATCATGTTTAGTGTATTTCTTCGTAAAAATGATCTTTAGATACATCAAAGGTATGTCCCCCCAGGCTTATGGTATCCCAAAGGAACCAGTCTAGAAACAATCGCCTATGCTAATTCCGATCACGCGGGAGACTACGTCGATCGCAAAAGCACTAGTGGTGTATGTACCTTCGTAGGTTGTTGTCTTACATCATGGTTCTCAAAGAAACAAACCGCCTTAGCTATCTCAACCACCAAAGCGGAATATGTCTCCGCCAAAAAAGCATGCCAACAAGCCTTATGGATGAAACAAGCTCTAGTAGACTATGACATTAAGTTAAATGACGTACCCGTTCTTTGTGACAATAAGGAAGCAATAGACTTATGTAAAAATCCCGTTCTACACTCTTGTACCAAACATATAGAAATCCATTATCACTTCCTTCCTGACAACGTCCAAAAATGAAATATCTCAATAGACAAGGTAGCCTCCGAAGACAACATAGCCGACATTTTAACCAAACCACTTAAAAGAGAACCCTTCAACCTTTTTCGACTAGGACTCGAGCTCATGAAACCAAACGCTTAAAACCTTTCTCTTAAATACTTCCTCATTTGTGTCAAATCATTTTCTTACATCTTACTACATTGTTTAATACAAATAAAAATGTTTTTGTATGACTTGTCTCGTGAACGTATACAAAGAAACACATGGTCAATATGTCGTTTCAAACACGTTCATTGTAGCTATATTAAAAGGAGGCTTAGGGTGTTTCTCAAAAAAAAATTATATCATCTTTCCTTGTCCTTGAGTCGAGAAAACCGCACCTCCAACATATCATGAAAATTTCTTCTTCAAATTTTTTTCCCGATCGGCGGTGCCATTCAAGTTTCAAACCGGTGCTCTTCGTTGAATAGCACCGGCGGAACCGCCTGAACTGTATGACATTTTTTTACATACGAATTTTACAAAACTCATTTCAAATTTTCCCTCCACATCACATCAATCAGCCCCTAGGGTTAGAGGTTGACTTTAGGGTAAATCTAATCATTAGATTACATCAACATTAACAAGTAATGCATTAATATTGACCTCCATCTTCTTCTATAAAAGGAAGTGATTTGTAACTTCATTCTCATCATTCTCCCTCACAATGCCTAAAGAAAACAAAGCCAATTTAAAGAGAACCGCTAGGATAAGTGTAAGGCCATGTTGCTTCAACAATCCACGAACTTCATCACCTCCCTATCAACCATTCTCACCTCCATCGGACTATACTTTGGGTCCTCTACCAACTTCTCCAATCTCGACTTCTCCTATTTCACCAACTCATCACAATAGTGACTTATTGACTACTCCTAGATCAACCTCCACCTTTAACTTCACCTCCACCTTTGACTTCACCTCCACCGGCACCTACCCAACCATCTAAGCTCACATCACCTCTTGCCCCAAGATTTCCTTGAAACTCTTGATGATCTCCCACTATCAACTACTAACCCTCCACTACCTTGACCATCTTTTGACATTATTGAACGAATGGCAAATGCACCTCCTCCTATTCCACCCATTGATACAACCTTCCCCTTACCAACTCTAAACTTAGAACCACCTGTCCCATCATTTCCACCCCAATGATCACCAAATTTACCTTCAATCGTCCCACCACTTCCGCCATTAGGACCTAATAATCCTTTTCCCATGCTCACCCATGAAATGTTTTGTAAATATTGCCAAAGAACTCAAGTCTTAGTTGACAATCTCCAAGGAGAAATGAGATTCATTCTCAATCACATTCTCGACGGCCTAAATGTTATCACGCACAACATCTAATAATAAGACTTAAGAAGTAGAACAAAATAATAGATCCATTAGAAATTTTCTTTAAGAATCTCTTGTTCTCATTGTCTTATTGTAATGTCTTTTATGCTATCTCTAATAAAAAAATAGTTGTGCTATATCAATTGTTATCTCATGATCATTCAAAATAATGTTTAAAATTTGTGGACTTTGACTTTTTATAAGTCAACCGGTTTTGTCTGACAACAAGCCGGTTCCATTAACAGAACAGAATCGGCTGGCCGGTACTACAATGTGTTTTTCTATTTCTTGGACATCTAACTTTTCTTTGTAGATGCTTACAAAGCAAGGGGGGGCACCTCTCATTATTTCTAACATTTTTGTTTTGTAGCTACCTTAGAATTTTTCAAGGGGGAGCTTTCCGTCTTGCCAAATTTCTCGATTTACATACTAAGCAATCCACCTTTCTGTTTTGACAAAAAAGGGGAGAAAGAACTAGTTTAAAATACATCTAAAACCAGTAAATCAATCTCTTGCATTTTAAGACTATGTGTTGTCATCAACAAAAAGGGGAAGAATGTTAATACAAATAAATCGGTAACAAATGATTATCTCACGATCTTATCTCACGATCTTATCTCACGATCTTATCTCACGATCTTATCTCACGATCTTATCTCACGATCTTCCTAGATTAGCAATAAGTTTTATTAATGATAAAACATAGTAAAAACATCATTCTTAAATCTCTTACTATCTCTAAAAACTTAATCTTGTAGAAAAACACAAAGTGTCATAAAAAAATAAAAGTGTATGATTTTATACAAAAAATGTTTTTACACTCTAGATTAATTACATCATTCATGGCCTAATCAAATGCAGCAAATCCAAGGGCAATCTTACAAGATTACACATGATCTCTCAAGATTTTGCAAATCAAAATTCGGATTTGGTTACTGTAGGTCGGTGCCCTTACTTTTGGCTGCCGGTGCCCTTCTTCAATAGCACCGAAAGAACCGGGCTACAGTAAAGTTTTTGGCTATAAATACCAAGACATTTCTCATGTTTTGACACACCTTTCTCATCTGAAATACTTTCTAATCATCTGATCTTTCTCTCTATTTCTTGTATATCTTTCTTTAGTCTTGTGTAGGTAATTTCCTTCAAAGAAGAAATTGCCAAATACGAGTTCGAGACGACCAAGTCACAAGTACCTTGTGTTCGATCTCCATCATTCCTTCAAGATCATCTTGCTGTAGTTTATAGTTGTGAATATCATTGTTAGTTGTATACCAAGTATAGTAGTGTTGCTATTGATTCTATCGTGTGAAGAATCCGGTGATTATCTTTGTATCATAAAAGAAGTGTAACCAACGTTGTGAGGCTTCTCCGCCGGTCAAAAGGAGATTGGTGACTAGTGTTTAACAAACTCTCGAGTAGGTGACTCGGGGAGTGGAGTAGGGCAAGGAAGGTGTCCTTGTAGCCGAACCACTATAAATACTTGTGTCCCGGTTATCGCTTTCTATACTCTCTCTTTTACTTGCATTTTATATCTCTTACATCATAATCAAATATCAATATCCTAACCATTTCGCAAAAAGTTTTAAACAAGTTTTAAAAGGCAACTAATAATCAATAAAACTATTTAACCCCCCCCCCCTCTTTCTAGTTTTCGCCACACAAATTTTCCACAAGTAGCACATACATCATTAACATTCGGAGTTCTGGACTTTAAACTGTCATTACACACAGTTACATACTTTCTTTTATTAGAAATACTAAAAATCCTATGGTGGCCTTCTACTTCAGTCATCTTACTCTTCATGTGACTATTGTTGTGCACTACCCAATTCATTCATTTGAGTGCTCCTAAGCTGTGGCCTGCTTCACTAGAAGTGGACACGCGAGGATTAGTGTTCCTAAAAGTCTGAGGAAACTGAGGTGCTCTAGTTTCTGTTATCCTAGCATGAATTTGATACATTCCTGGTTTTATCATATTTGTGTTTCTTACAGCTTGTCTTGCTGTTTGAGGCAAAATCTGTGAAGTGACTGGTTTTGATATACCTTATGAGTTATGACACATTAGTTTTGTTAACCGACTTTGTTTTTTAAAAATCTTTTCTATCAAGAGAATTTGAAAAAGGAGTCGGTTTACCTAAAACTTATAGTTTTTGAAATCTGAAAGAATTTGGTTGTCGAACAACAGATGGTTTATCAAACTTAGTATCCACAGATTTTCCTTTCAATTTCTCAATGAATTTCTTTAACTCACTTATGGCAATGTTCTTGTCTTGTAATTGAGCTTTCAAATCTTGTATTTTGAAGTATTGTTTATTTTAATCTCGAAATGAAGAAGATTGTTATTGTTTCCAAACTTTGTCATTTTTAAGTTGTTCTTGACACTGTTGTAAAGCAAGTTCAAGTGAAATTGAGTGTTTCTCAAGTTTAGCAAAACTTCTTAAAAGCTCAATATAAATTTCTTTACTGACATTTTCAGTTTGTTTGAAAAGCTCAATCTTAAGACATTCACATTCCTTGATTTTTTTTAGATATTTGCATGCCATTTCAGAATATTTATCGATATCAGTCATAGAAGTTAATGCAATAGACAAAATATCTTTTGAGAGACATTCTTTGAGGAGTAGATTATATTCATTTGAAAATTCAGTTTTATCAAATTGTAGTTCGTCAAGCTCTTTTTCAAGTGATTAGACGTACTGTAAATTGTCAAATATTTCTTCTTTAAGCGCTTTTTCAAATTCATTAGCATTTGCTTTTGTCTTTTCCGCAAGAGGCATTAAAAGATCTTTTACAAGCACAGTTATCTCATGAGTAATTGGTTTATTCAACTGATTATCCAATCGATTTTGCCAATCCATATCAATTAATGTTTGAAAATTAGTAATGTTGTGTTGAACAATATTAAAAGAGTGTCTACTCTTACTTATAGAAACTTGAGTAGGCAAAAACCCAATGTTTTTATAATATTTGGCTTGTATTTAACAAAAAGATTTTCTCCACGTTGTCTTTCAGATTTTCATGGCAAAATACAATTGATCAAGAGACTTCTGTGTTTGTGGTGTAAAAAACTTGTAAAGGCTGTTTTGATATGTGTAATCATATGGTTTCACTAAATCTTTATCCAATTTTGATCTACTCTCTTTCTCACGAATGAGAGTCTCATTACTGTTAGGTGCAAATATATTCGCAAGAACATCTTTATCGTATGGCACCTGATACAAACATGGTTTCTCAGATTGAGCTTTTTTGAGGTACAAAGGATTTACAAAACTTGCTCTACCATTATATAATGAACTCAGATTAGGAGCTAGCATATGAATGGTTTGGACAGACTGATTAGTTTTATAAACAACATTGTTTAAAATTTTTACTTGATTTTCTAAAGCAATTATCTTATCAATATCTTTATCTTGACTTATTTTGAAATCCTTTTGTAATTGTTCTTTTTCCTTTCGAAGAAGATCATATCGAATGTGTTTTAAAGACCCCTGATGTGTTAACTCATCATTTTTCTCTTTAAATTGAAAAGTTTCATAAGCTTGTGATTTGACTTAATTATACTGATATATATAACTCAATATACATATATATAATTAAAATCAAAATATCAAATAATGAAAGAGTGAGGAAGTATTCCGTAAGGTTTTTAAGAAGGAAGATTACTTTTATCCAAAGTAAAATCCAAAACCTTCCCGAGTCATATCCCGACGAGGCGTAAATTGAAAATCGAGGTTAAGTTCGTAATCGAGTGATTGAATAATTAATGATTTTGATTTGGGAGTCTATTTCTACTAATAACATGCAAAAACAAATAAAGGCAAGCTAAAAACGAAAGAAATTAAGGTTAAAACATGAAAACGATAACGGGAATCAAAACCCGAGCTTTAAAAACATAAATTATCAAACTTTAACCCTACAAATGCAAATTTAATTTTTAAATATCCTAAATGATTAAAAATAATTTTAGAAAAAAGAATTATATTTTTTTGACTTTTATTTAATTTATTATGAATTAAAAACATATTTAATCTAAAAAATTAATTAAAAATACTATACTAAATTGGAGAAATCTAAAAAATTCATGAAAAGTCCTTTGAACAGTTTAGAACTAGTGAAAAATAAAAGGGTACAAACAGCTTATTGAAATAAGCTGTTATTAAGCTAAAAATGGCTGAAAGGCTTAATAGCTAAAATGGGTATAAAAGAAAAATGGGGTAAAGTTATAACGAAAAAGACCCAAGGGCGAGTTGGCAGTGTGTGGTGGTGTTAAGGTGTTGGGTGTGTGAATGGGAGGTCACAGGTTCGACCCCTATGACTTCCCTTTTTGAAAATTAATTTTTTTATTTTCTTTTTAAAAAAAAGCTTAAAAGCTAAGACAAACAAGCAAATTTAAAAAGGGACTTTTGATAGAAGTTAAAAATAAGCTATAAAAAAGCAAACTTAAGTGACAGATTGGCTTTTTTAAGCTAAGTGACTAAAGCTAACTGTTAGGCTTTTTTAAGCTTAATAAGCAACAAGGAAAGCAAATAAGCTAAAAAAATGATTACTAAACCCTAATAAGCATAAAAGACTTAAAATAAGCAAAACAAATAAGCAGGAGAAATCAAAAAGCAAATAAGCAATTTCAACTAAAAGTTATCTAATCATGGCTGAGAATGCATTTTTAAGCTAATTTTAAAGCTGCCAATAAGCTTAAGTTTAAAACCTTAAAACAGATTAAGTCTAACCTATAAGCTACTAGAATAAGCCAAAAACACACATTTAAGAACACTAAATAAGCTAGAAAAAAGCTTATGAATACGGCAGTTCAGGCTGATTTCATGGTTTTTGGTTTTTTAAGTTTTTATGAAAGACTAAGTGGCTTTTGCTGCCCTATTTTTAAGCCAGTAAAAGAGTTTTAAAACCATCAATAAGCTCAAACAGATTAAGCTTATACACCAATGAGCTTATGCAATGAAAATCAGAACTAAAAACTTACTTTATCTAATCTAAATTTGTGCTTGAAAAGTGGTCACCAAACTTTTAAAAACTGAACACTACTATGACAGTTTTGAACCAAAAAAAATGACAAATGCACACTTAACTTGCTCTATTCCTATTGAATTCAGAAACAAAATAAAACATAAACATGACCTTAAAACAACTTTTAAACAAAAATCAAATATAAACAGTTTGAAAACTTTTTGATTCTAACAGACTTTAAATTTTGATAAATAAACCTCAAAACTAAATAAAACTTATTCAAATTTCATTAAAACTCAAACTAATACTATTTTAAAGCTAATCAAACTTAGATTTTAAACCAAAAGTACACAAGCAGTATTAACTCTTGGTTAATACTGCTAACCCAAACACCCCTTTAAAATCTCAAAGACCATTTTAAGCTTGATTTACACTGGTTTAAGCTAAGGTTTTTTTTAAACAAATGATAAAATATCAATATTAAAACTTAATAAGCTAATTCCAACCTTCCATAAGCACTTATCAGTAAGCAAACAACATAAGCAAATTTTAAGCTAAAAAGGATAATTTTGAATTAAACGTGAACAAAGAAAATTTAAACTACAAGCAGGCATAAATAAGCATTAGACATAAATAATAAGCATAATTAAGCATAAATAAGCACTAGAATAAGCAGCTTAATAAGCAAACAGTAAAATAGCTAAAAAGTGAAAAATGAAACTTACTTTTCCCTTTGCTCTAAACAAGGGTGAGTTTGCTCTTAGAGAGCTTATCTACTAAGCTCCAGCTTATCTATGATAAGCTGGTATTGTCTTAAAAGCCCTTCCAGGTCTGGCTTTTCATCCAATAAGTTGTGGTGATTTTGGGGGTGATTTTTGGTGAAATTTTCTTAAAAGCTTATATAAAGGTTTCTTTTGTTTTAGTTAAACAGCTTAAACAAGAGCTTATATGAGCTTTTTAGAACATTTCCAAACATATAATTTACTTAAACATAAAAACCAGAATTTAACAATAAAAACTTAAATTTCATTAAACTTAAAAACTTTTACAATTCTTGAAGAAAGTTACAATAAGCTGATTGAAAAGATGTAAAGTACAATAAAAAGCTAAATTAAATTACTACTTAAAAGCTTCTTAAGACTCCCTATTTATAGCCTAATACAAGCTTTCTGTTGTGCTTGTTGTGTTTGTTGTGAGAGAGGCTTCAAAAAGCTTCATCATAACCCTTTAATTTTCTTGTCCTCCAAGTTCTTGAATCACAGCCCTTGATTCTTTGTCCTCGTTCATCAACAAATAAGATGTTAGGGGATTGCCAAGGTGGATTTCTTGGTTTGTGAAGTGGGGTTTAAATGGGAAATTGATGGGTTTATTTTGGGGTGCAGGGGTCGAGGTTGAGGATGATGAATAGTATTAATTGGTTTTGGCGGGTTGTTTGTTTGGGTTTAACGGGTGTTTGGTGGTAAAAGGTAACGGGGTTAGTGATAAGGACTAACGGTGTAATGGATAGGGACTAACTGTGTTAGTCCCTAAAGACTAACGGTGAAAAAGGGTTTAAAGGGTGTATGGTTAAGGGTTACGTTGGGCTTATATTTGGGTCGGGTTATATGGTTTTGGATTTAGGCTTTATAAAGGTATTTGATTTAATAGAAAAGCTTAATAGGCTGACTCGGCCAATTAACTTGGGTGCGGGTTAGCCCATTTAAGATGCACACGTCTTTGGCTTCGACTTTGACTTTGACTTTTTGACTTTTTGACTTTGACTTTGACTTTTCACGCTCTTTCCATTCCTGTGCTCGGTTTTGTCGGTTTTGGTTTCGTTTTTGTCCTTTAGTGAATATCCGTTACCTGCACAGTATACAAAGCAAAACAAACATATATTCGGCAGTTTATATCCGTTTTTTGGTCATTTAAGCTCGTTTTTATAGGTAAAAGGTATGTGTAATTAAGCACATACCAGGCATAGTGGATTATCTCTACTTAGGCTAATCCGTAATCATTTAAAAAGGTACTTGGGTCAAATGTAAAAACAAGCAATGTATCTCACGCTGAGATTTGTAAAACAGTGATAAACAAGTTAAAGCGGGGCTATAAACTCACCTTAGGCAAAGGTATTGATTTGAAAAAAATCAAGTAAGTAGGACGTCACAATAAGTCCCGAAAACAACCTAATAAATGATGGGTTGTCTTAGGATAGTGCAAATGAAATGAAATGATACAAATATATTTTTATAACATTATATCACCACCTAATAGTTTGTGTTTTAATTTTATAAGTCAAAATAACATTTACGACTAATTCGCCATTTTTATCCATCATCATATACTTTACCATTATTTTCAAGCAACTAATTTTTTTAATCCTATCTCGCTTGCTAAATAATATTTTTAAAAGTTTCCGACACGTATAGCAAATATATAAGTCATACTACAATATTAGTTATGGTTTTTATAGCTCAAAGAGACTCAAAAACACCCGAAAACCCCAATTTAAATTCCCAACAGCTCACTTTATTAGTAAAAATACATGCATGAGCTTTATTAATATTTCTAGAAAATAGTCTGACTTTAAGAGGGCCTATCTCCTTCGTTATAATCATTCACGGAATGACCAAAAGCGAGGTTTGAAGGACAAATCATGTTCTAAAAGTTTTCTCTTATGAGTTTCACCCAACTCGGACCCGAAACGGGTCAAAAACACCATTTTAGAAACTGGACAGATTATTTATAAAAACAGTTTTGCCGGAAAAATGACTAAACTTCATTTGGTCATAACTCATTCATTTTAAGTCTGATTTTAGCAAATTTTATATCCACGCATTCGTATGAAGATATACTATCATATTTTTAAGATCTTAGATGTGCAAAACAAAATTAAGTGTCTGAAAGCATTATTATAGTTTCTGGACAGCAACTATTATATTTCTAATCTTCCACTATTTTTCACTCACAAATTGCAACTCCATACTAGCCTAATCCCTTCCACTAATTTTTATCAATTACCTTCACAACAACAAATCCATACTAAACTAGTCCCTTCCACTAATTTATCAAGAATAAACATAATATCAAGAACATGAATAAAATATACAACTTTACTAATTTAAGTTTATAATTAACCATTTTAACAACAAAGCAAATATTTCAATAAATGATTCATAAAGTGACTAAGATAAGTAGTATATGTGTATGTATACATTTTTATTATTTATTTTACAAACTCTTTACAAGATTACATTTATAAAGTTTACTTGTTTCTTTTAGAAAAACTTTTAACATACAAACTAGTGGTGATATAAATTTATGAATGTAGTGATTATAACAAAATTTATGAAATGAAAGTATATATGAAATGAGCACCTTAATTGGATGAGAATATGAGATTAGCAAGGATGCACCCAAATCAAACCCTAAATACTTGTTTGATTATAACCTAAACCCTTAATACTTCTTGCAAAATACCTGTAATATATCAAAAACCCACTTGTTCTTGGTCTTCTTGGTTTGGCCGAATATAGAGAGAGCAAAAGAGAGAAGAGAGAATTTTCTTGCTAGTTGATTTTTGGTGTGAGAAGTGTATGATACTTGCACTATTTTGAGTGGAAGTATTAGGATGGTTAATAGCATGAGTTGGTTAATAGCATGAAAAGAGAAGTTTAGATAATAGGTCTAGTTAATGTGATGTATCAAAATTAGTGGGGTGGTTAATAAGCTAAAGTTGGATATTAGAGTGCTTATTTTGGTAGGTATATGCTTATGTGTGTGATAGGGCGAACGAATAGGGTGTGAGGGGGAGGGAAAACATTTTCAAATTTTGGCTAATTGCTTCTAGAAGGTGTAGTGTAGGTATTGGTTTGAAAGGTGGTAGTATAAATTACATGCATGCACAAAATATGTAAGTTAGTAGTTTACGTAAAACTTATAAAATAAAATTCGTGAAACATGTAAAACATGAATATGATGATCATGACATGCTATAAATGTGTAGACTAAGATTAGTCTAAAATCGGTGTACGCGCAAAGACGTTTCTTGCAATGTATGGGAGAACTTCCCGGTTTTAGGTTAAATTCAACCGTTTACATAAAACTTGCAAAATAAAATATGTAGACTTATAAATTGTATTCATGAAAGTCATATAACATATAATTAATGTAAACCTAACTTTATTTATTACCAGTTTATGTTTAAAGTTGTTTTTCAATTTACGTGATTTAACTTACCGGTTACACGTAAAAGTAAACACGTAAAGGTTCAAAGTTAATAGTTTTGAGTTTATTGACATGAGATGACCTGGAAAAATACGGATTTTCACATATTTCTATGATGATAATGTAGTCCAAAACACCCTATAAGTTATATATATTAGACATGATGTGGTTGCATTTGATTATAATGTTCTCGATTTCGCCTCTCCCTGTATTTGTTTTGCACTATTTTAGATACCCTTTATAGATATAATTAGACTGCTATTTTCTGTAGTGCGACATAATACACTCTTCTATTGCATCAATATTTTTTTACATTTATGCAACTTCTGTTTACGTGGAGGATAAAATAATCGTGATAGTTATCTAACTGGATAGAAGCAACACTGTAGCATATGCAAATGCAAAAGAGGGTTGTATGCAAATGTAAAAGCGAGTTGTATCTAGAAATCTGTTTTGCAACTCGAGTCACTTGATTCGTAGCGGTCATTGATAGGATATGGATTTAGTTGCAGCTAATAGTTTTAGTTATCTTTTGTATTTTTTAGTCATTGAAAGACATAACTTTATTGATAAAGTATAATTTTACATGCTTAGTAAATGAAAAAAATTGGAAAGGAAAGTAAATAATCAAAACACAACAACTATCATGCCTAATAGCTAGATATATTTACATATATATCTTAATATTGTACATTCTTTCGTTGTCAGAATTAGGGTGCTGCGCTTTTCTACGAATTACCTATACTTTATGACATATTAATGATTATTTGCTTATTATCATTACTTTTAATTTATCTTTGAGTGATTTAGAGATGCTGATGTGTTTCAAAAGCTTTAAATTTATAAGACTAGAATTACCAGTTAATAGACGGAAACACATAGGAAAGTATATCCTTTTAAGTGTAGTAAAGTCTAGGTCGTCCCAAGGGAGTTGTGCATTTTTAAATTTAAAAAGTAGTTTACAAAGAAAGTCCAAATGATTGTCATGGTCATTAGACTCATATTTGATTTAATAACTAAGTTATATCAAATGCTATAAATGATTAGATTATTACCAAAGTGATTAAAACATGTTTGTTTAGGCCAAAAGACGTGAGACAAAACATATATATATGGATAGAGATGCATGCACAAACAAGATATATAAGCAAGAAATGATGGGTAATCAATCAAGCAGATAACTATTCAATATGATAAGAATTCCTTTCAGCCTTTAACTCTCAACATACCAAATGCATTAAGATAGGTTTGTAATTGATAATATAAAAAGCATACTCTCTTAATCAAGTTTGTTAGACATGAGATTAAGCATTAAAAATTATTATACTTAGGTTGATCATAGTTTTATTAACCAATTCTCACAAGGTTAATAATGAATTACCATAGACAAACAACGCGAAATTCAATCAACACAATAGAGCCTTTCGACCTATTTCTATTGCAATGACAAATCAAACAAGTCTTAATGATCTTAGTATAACAATATCGAGTATACAGTCCATAATATTTCAAGCAAGTATCCATAACATATATTTATATCACATCTCAAGAACGCCTAAACAAACACAATGAAATTACTCCATAATCAAACAAGTTACACGCATATTAAACTTATAAAATTCAGGAGCTTTCATATCAAAAGATAATAGAAGTATACCAACGTTTACAAGAGTAGATTTGTCGAATACAAGTTTTCCCAATAGAAAACTATTATCAATACCCAAAGTATTGATTCATATTGTTTCGAACACTTAAGGTATAGTCACTACCCTTGTAGATTCATGATTTGATAGGGTGATCGATGGGAGAATTGTTGTAGAAGTGTGTGTAGAATGAGAGAATTTCCTCTCTATTTATAGGCTGGGCGAGGGTCAAAGTACGGCGCACTTCCTGAGAACTACGGCATACTTGGCTTCTTTGATGCGTAAATCATTAATGCTGAGATGAAGTGCGGCATACTTTGGGTATTAATTGCTCTTCATTAACTTCGACCTGAAGTGCGGTGTACTTCCTGAGAAGTGCAGCGTACTTGGTACTTTTTCAGCTCTTTGAGTTATTTTATTCGTTTAAGTTCCATATCTTCACGTATTCTTCCGTTTTCTTCTACGACACGTACCATGAACCTACAATAGCAAATATACTCGATTAAGTATCGAAAGTTCTTATAATTAACCCATAAATATACATAAAAGCACATATAACACATATAGAAATATGTATAATTTGAGCATTATCAGATGTCCACATTAGAAAATATACATATATGTTAATTAAATTATATAGGGATATACCCAAGTTTAACTCAAAATTTTCAATCTTATGTGTTTTGTATTTGAACAGGAAACAAAATGTTAGAGCATCTAAGATTAACGAAGTAGATATGCATACATCCTTACGCCCTGGTGACATTGTTAAAGCTTCAGTCGTATCCTTTTTTGACGTTGTTCGTATATTTGTATATTTTCTTTGTGTCGACAATAAAACCTTTAAATCTTCCAATGTTGTCGGTTTGTCACCTTTAAAAAATATCAGCTAGACCAGACAACCTATAAAAAAGATCCACTATCGCTAGACGAGACAAGTCTGATATGATTGCAAATTGCCAAAAGAAGATTAAAAATACCAGAGTTTTTAAATGATTTTGGATATTATATGCATTACTCGCTAGAAATCATACATAAATCGAATCGACCCATTTGTAAGCAAATGGGTCAAAGTGGCCACATTTTGTAAAAAAGAAAAAAACTCTAAGGAGAATCAGGTTATTTTTAATTTTGGCAATGTAGCAAACTTGGGGATCAAGACGACATCGGGTGTAGTCTTAAGTTGACTGATCAATTTTGTGTATCAACCATACATGACAACAAACTTATTAATTATAGGATGAGATGTCTCTCGAAGAATCCTTTTATTGGACGAGAGACAAATGTGGGCAACTGGTTTGCTGGTCGAGTAGCTCAAATAAGGGTTGCATATCACAGAACAAAACATGTCATGCTTAATCAAGATAATCAATATGTTGACGAACCATCAAGAATGGGACAGTTAGTTGTTCCCGTCTATTTTAATCATTCGGGTGCTGGGTTGAAACTTGCTGGAATCATCGAGTCTGTTACAACTCAGCCTAAACAATGTTATGTTGTAGAATCAAATTCAGAATTTGCTGATGGTAAGTCTTTTTTATTGAATCATTGTCGTATTAATTGTTTTATTAGCATAGAAATTTTATGACACAAAAATTTTCCCTACAATTAAAAGAACGAGAAAAGGGGTGTTTTGTGAAAGGGTATGGGTTTGAATGTTTGATATGCCAGCTTATATTTAACAGAAGGGGTTCTATTCCTATGTATTTGGGTATCCAATGATCCACATACCATTCCCTGCTCTTCTCAAACCCATACCCATAGTGATTCCAAAGTAATAGGTTTTGTTTACATATGGATACCTGTGATGTTTGAATGCATTATTCAAGACACTTAAGGTCCTCATAATTTAATGACATGGTTTCTTAAGAATTAGTGTAACACCGCCAAAAAACGGGTCGCAACGGAATGTATGTTCGGGGGCGTTACTTCATAATACACAGCGCTAGATACAAAAGAACGACCTCTAAATGTGTCGTTTGAAAAGTAATCTCGTTGATTTTCTTGAAATTAATATAACATTGGTCCCATTATTGCATCACCATAAAAAGCTTGAAAGCAATACAACGAGATTTGATCATTTGTATGTAAGTAGAAATCCAAGTATGAAATCTTGTCAATTTAGACTCCAATGCACATCAGATAATCCAAGCATCTAATTCACCTGAGAAAAACATGCTTAAAAACGTCAACATAAAGTTGGTGAGTTCATAGGTTTGTTTAAATATAAATGATAAACCAAAGGTTTCCAACGTGTGTATGACCATTTAAATCCTTAAATGTCCTTCCAAAATATATGTATGATTTTTAGAAATCAAACAGTTGTAGAGCATACATGACCATTTAAATCCCCAAATAGTCACAAAAATGTACGTATGAAAGTTGGACCGCAATTGTCCAAGGTATGCATGATAATTAAAAACTATCACAAAAATGTTCCAAGTATGTATTGCCCAAAAAGTGATTACGATTACTCTAAGTTTATAAAACCAATGCACTATGTACCCATCGTAGATGTCCCCTCCAAGAACACCCGGGCAGTGATGAAAACCCAATGTACCCATCACAGGTGTCCCCTCCAAGAACACCCGGGCAGAAATGAATATGTACCCCTCACAGGTGTCCCCTCCAAGGACCACCGGGCATTAATGATTATGTACCCCTCACAGGTGTCCCCTCCAAGGATCACCGGGCAGTAATGAATATGTACCCCTCGAGCATTTACTTGTAGTTATCAGCTCAATCTGCTTAAGTTAATCCATAATCATATGAGTGTAAATAAAGTTGTTGCGTTCATAAATGAAAACAAGTATTGTATCTCAACGCGAGATATGAGAAAGAGTATGGAAATCAACCAAGTAAATGCGTTTGTAAATAGGTATGCAAACGAGTTGTAAATGAACACATAACGAGTTTAAATCAAACACGTAAGTGAATTTGTAACAAGCATGTTCTCACCCCAAAAATATATGTAAAACATGTAAAACATGGGGCTATGAAACTCACATTGATGATGTAAAACGATTGACAAATAGGCATCTAATATGCACAACACGAACGGAAGACGAGGCCTCGATCAAGTAAGTTGCAACTAATCTAAGGCTAAGTCCCACTAAGCCTGGATAAAGTAATTTGGGTTTTCCCAATGAATGGTCACATCAACGCACACTTATAAAGATTTAGATTTCCAAGTTGTAATAGTTTTTGGTGTTTGGTTAATAAAAAAATTGAAAAAGTTAACGCAAAGTCTGTAATATATTCTGTATATATTACATATGATAAATAAACCCTTATATAACTCATACCGTGAATTATATAACAAAGACAAACAATCCAAAGATTAATGTGACGTATATAATGCTTTGCAAGTATTAGATAATAAGTGTGAGTAAATGATTAAACCAATTAGTTTGACCCGTTTCCGAAATCACCACTTAATTAATAAGAAGTTCTTGCATAGGCGTAAACGTACGTTTAAGGTTCACCACTAATGTTTTAAACTATGTTTTGTAAAGTATTTACAACAATGTTATGTTATACTTTCTAGCGGTGGACTAAATTATAAAATATATAATATAAATATGTTATATAATTTATTATTTCGTTATCTATCGCTCGACAAGACGAGTCGTGTCTAAAATAGTTATCTCATTGTAAAAGTATAGTTTTCGTTCGTTTATCCGGTTATTGTATAATACAAATTATTATATCTTTAAAATATAACTTAGTCCCTTTTACCGGTTTCTAAAATAATAGAGGCTTTAGTAAATCATTACTAAATATAATGATGTTATATAAATTTCGTCATGACCTTCCCGGTTATAACGTTTCCCCATATTTATAAAACCTAATGTTTTCTTTTCCACTTTTCAACAAACCGCGCGTTGCAAAATATCTACGTGTTTTAAATATATATTTATATATATATTTATAACTAAACAAATTAATAAATACCATATTTATTTAACCATTAACCACCATTTTAGTTCCGATTTATAATTTATAAAGTCTCGTGTTTATATTATGTAGTCCACGTGTATAAACCAAACGAACCCTTGTTGTTTCGCTAAACCAAACGCATCCTTTGTTGTCTTCTCTAAACCCAAACGCATCCTAGTGGCCCGAGAATGAAACTCACTCACCCATGGTGGTGGCTGAGCAACACCCACGCACCCATGGTGGTGGCTGTTAAACCCACGCACCTTTTTTAGGGTCGTGGTGACAGAAGGTGATAATGCGGGGTGCGTGTGATGGGTTGGGATATGGGATTAAGTGCGGTGGTGTGACGCGGCTGAGACAGCCGGAGGGGGAGGGGAAGGCGCGTGGAGGCGAGTATTGTTGGGGATCGGGTAGATCGGGCAATGAGGAACACATTTGGTCTTGGCCGGAAAACTCGCCGGAAAAGTTTTCCGGAGGCGACGGCGTGGTGGTGGCCGGACATGGGGGAGGGAGAGAGTGTTGTTTATGTGTGTGTGTATTTTGTTATATCAAAATGAAAGAAATGAAATAAAAAGTATAAAACTTTTTATATATAAAAAAAGTTTATAAACAAAGTGTAATGTGTAATATAGTTGAGGGTTGATTATATAAGTTTTTAATATAATTTTGATAATTATCGGTCCGGGACTCGTTTGAACGACTTAACGGATGATTCAACACACGAAACTTGCGCCATTGTTTTCCAAAAACATTTTCCAACAAAAACGAGTATTCATTTGATAGTACTTCATAAATATTTTTATAACGTTTATAAAAATATTTGTTATTCATTTGGAAAACCCGGTTATGTCTTGCCCGAAAGTAAAAATACAAATAAATTTCAAACTCGGTTATTCGCGTTATCAATAAACGTTTTCGAATAAAATGATGACTAATTTATTAAATATTTTTATTTAATAAAAAGCGTTAATTAAATATAATTTAATTACTTTCTCGTTTCTAAATCTTGCGAGGGCATTTCAGTCACTTTTTGACTGTTTTCGGGTCTCGGTCAAATCTAAAAAGTTGTCAGTAATGTCGTTTGACATCAAATTGCTTTAGAGTCCTAATAGTGAAAACGTGATTTAGTGGTTCGTTTCTGATACGTCAGCTTATAAATAACATATATCTGTTTCGTTTTCGAGTCAAATAAGTTAAAAATAACTTTCCCTTTAGAGATGTAATTATAAATATGAATTATTATTTAAAATATGTTCCGAAAATTTTACCGGTTACGCGGTAATCGCTTTTATGTGACAATGAACGACCAAAAGTCAAAAAGGTCAAGTCAGATTCGAAAAGTCAAAGATTAAAATAGTCTTTTAAAATTTCAGAAATTCCCGGATGTTACAAAGAATTAGTCTTAGATATAGCTTTTTGACCTTTTTGCATCATTTGTCATGTAACTGCAGCTTACATAAATTTCATATATAAAAGTTAACAAATATATTATGTAACAGGAATCACATAATAACATGTGTTTGCTTCAATTGTAAATGGTGAGCCTAACATCCACATATACGGGTTGAGATGATAAAACTCCATTATGATCATATGGTTAAGTTTACACTCCCCTTTTTAGCCAAACTTTCAGACTTGCTGGACTGGACAACGAGGTTCAATGAATTGGAGAACAAAACTTTTGAGTATGAAGACACCAACCATAACCGTCATTCAATTTTAAATGACCATGATCATGACCTTTTGCATGGCCGAGTCAATTGCTAACAGGACAACCGTCATCAGAATTATTATTCAACAAGTGGTTGGAAATTAATTTTCCCTCTTTTTAGTCAACAATGAAGCTGACGTGTTCATAGCCATAGGCTTTTAAACAATGATAATTAGATGGAATTTAAATCATCTCTAACTGTAGTATAGAATATAAATTAGCATAGGCATAGAGTCGTAAATAATCATATTAGCTCGTTCTTATTCTTTAGCAGATATGGTTCTTATTCTTTCATAATAGCATTGATTATATATTGTGTTAACTGTACCACCAGAGTAGTATAAGTCTTCGCATGTGTTCCTATTATGAGTTGTATAAGTACCAAGATCAAATCAATATTTTTTACGCACAGCAGTATCGTTATCTATGGTTTCAAGTAGAACAGGCCATGAACATGTGTGAAAATGGTAACATTACATGGCAATGAAAATGTAAAGGTGGATGTTTAACATTACACTAATGGTGTAAGCATTTTGAGACAATTTCCTGTATCGCTTTATTTTGCCATGATAATTAACAAAAGTCAAAAACAAACTTTGTCTATGGTTGGTCTATATTTGGAACGACCATTTTTTTTGCACGGACAACTCTATGTCGCTGTATTAAGAGTAAAGAGAAAGAATGTGACAACCCACATTTTTAGGTTATTTTACGTCAGTAAACTCAAAACTATTTACTTTGAACATTTACGTTTTTACTTTTAATTATAACCGTTAAGTTAAATCGCGTAAACAAAACATCAACATTTAATGTAAACCGGCATTAACCAAAAAACGTTTACCTCAAATAAGTGTTATATAATTTTACGAAGATAATTTATAACTTTTCATACTTTCCTAGATATTTTCCTAGATATTTTCCTAGATATTTTCTTTGATATTTTGCAAGCCTTGTATAAATAGAACACTTCACACATGCACTCCATTTCATTCACTAAAATTAAACACAAGTCTTTCTTTTCTCCCTCAAATCTTACGGCATAAAATAAGCCATAAAGGGTTTCTTTTGTCTTTCATTTTCTTGATATTTCTAGCATACTAGTGTGTTCAATGTTCATATCTAAGGTGTTCCAAAGTGTTTTCAAGTTTGGGTTTCAAGATTTAATCTAGGGTTTCAAGAATTTTAAGTTAGGTTTTAGGGTTAAAAATCAAAGCCTAGGTTTCATTTGTATTCTTAATCTTTGTAAGCATACTCCATCTACACTTTTGATTTTTATTTATCTTGATCATGTTGATACATGTTTCTATACTTTTATTATTTATTTTTGCATATGAACATCATGATCATAAAGTTATATCACCAACTAGTAAACTTTTATGAATATTGGCAAAGAAAACAAGAACAATACTTACTTAAATGATTATTAAACAAGTTGCCAAGTTTGTTATTCATAAACTAGCTTCAATAGTTTTATAGTTATTCCATGTTTTTTGTTCATATTATTGTGAAGTGTTGGATGGGATTAGGTTAGTTTGTATGTGTTAATTATGAAAGAGGTTGAAGTGGTTAGATTAGATGATGTTGTTTTGTGAAAATGAGGTAAAAAATTATAGTTTTGAAGTGTGTAAATACCCCAAAGGGGAACAGGTTGTAAACAGTTGGATAGGGAATTTTTGATGAATTAAACCTTAAAAATATGTTGGTACGTCTCAATACGATTCCGTACATACAAAGAACTTGAAAAACAGACGTAAAACGAAGAAGTTATGGTCAAAACAAGATTTGAAACAATACCGACGAAAACAGTTTTTCTACATAATCTGGCAGTTTTGGATTTTGTGATTTTGACCCCTTTCAAGTCTGAGCCGGCTTAAGTATAAAACTAGAAACTTGCTCAGAATGATTTGTCGAAAAAAAAACGCGTGTTTTAAAGCTTGAAAGTGTAAAACAAAAGAATAATGCTTAATCAAACTTGGATTATTTTTCTAAAATTACCATAAAATTTCTGCACTCTATTTACAAATGTATGTTCCTGACATGAATAGTAAAATAGTGTTTTCAGACATTTTTGGACGTTTTCGGACGTTTTCAGACTGTTTAGACTATAAAAACCTTAGAAAATAGTATAGCATCACTTATATAATATTTACACGCGTTTATAATTTATAAATATTATTTTATAAATTAACTAAACTATATATATTTTGTCGTTGTAAAAATAATAAAAGTGGTAAACTTAACGTAATCATTATTTTGACTAATAAGCTAAAACTAAAACTATTAGGTGATGATATAACGATATAAAACACATCAATTTATTTTATTACGATTGCATTATTCTAAATCGACCTATAATTAAATATGTTGCGTACCGATCATTTGTGATGACATTCCTTGTTGACTTTTCCAAAGTCAATACCATCTCTTAAGGTAAGATTTTATAGCCCCGCATTTTACCTGTTTATCTACTTGGGGTGAATATTACATTGCTCATTTTACGTTTGAACGCAAGTACAAATTACTCGTTTACGGATTAGTCTAAGTATCCATTAACCTATGACTTCTAGTACGCCTTTTTTTATGAATCGTTAATTACCTCGTGTAAGCACGAATGTTATGGATAGATCTATTAGGATTGACATCCCCGCCAGGTTTGACTGAGTACATGTCAAACAGGCGCAGTTTCATTTGAGATACGTTATGGGTGTCCCAGGTTAGGCACCCGCATGGGCAGTTATTCTCTAGTATGGTTAACGCTTCGGTTTCATGAGCTGAGACAGTAGTAAACGCATTTTGTGTAGCTTATATTTATTATATTGCCATACACCCTTTTAAAATCTTGTGGTTCACATTAACAGCTTTATAAACCTATGAACTCCTCAACTTTGATGTTGCCACTTTTAGCAATGTTTTTCTCAGGTGCCTAGTTATTGGATTCTCTTTGATGTGCTATGTGAAGTCTCATGCATACATCCCTGCTATCAAGAATTTATCTATCATTAATACTGTTGCTTTTCAAAAACTTATTTATGCTTCCGTTGTGTTTTGAATACATTTAAATTATAGTAAGACCTTGTTATTTAAATCAATACAACGGTGTATTATTTTCAAAACGTCCATTGGTCGTTCTTTATTTCTTTGTGCTTATGTATTATGAAGTCACGCGCCCTGGTTACCTTTCCGCTACGATATTTTAGGGGCGTGACGGATTGGTATTTAGAGCCAAGGTTATAGAGAACTAGGTTGCATATTTTACCTAGACTATAACTGTTTTCATAAACATTGCATCACATAAAACTTTTCATGTGCATACACACTACTTGCTTACATGACTCATACTTATGTTTGCTTTTCCTTACGTACATTTTTACACATTTCCTTATATGTGCATTTACATTGCCTTATATACTTTTACAATTGCCTTATATAAAAAAATATTTATATAAATACTAGAACTTTTCTCAAGACATTGTGTATGATACGATGGTGTTTAAAACTTTTTATGACTTTACATAATACCGTTTTACATAACATTGAAACTTGTCACAGTCTGCCAATTCCACTAATTAACTTACCATTTGACTCTGAGTTTCAACACCCACCTCACACTGTTAAAACACCTACACCATCTTGTGATCCATCGCCTAGAATCATGTCGATTAATTGAAACAAGACTTTAACCTGTCACCTCGAAACATTTCATCTTTGGAGCACGACTTTTAAAACTAGACTAATCTTATTTTTTTACTCCATTTGATTTTGAAGAAAGTATTAATGATAAGACAAAGAATGAGTTTCGCGAAGTGTGAGCAGATTGTAGGCCAACGAGTTAATAATGCTATTGAGGTTAATGCTTAAGGAGAGACTTTCCCATCTTGCTTAGTGAAACCTAAGTTGGAACTATCTTATACTTTATTCCCTATAGGAGTTCGCGTTGTACTTTCTTTTAAATTTCGTTGTATGTGTGAATGATTTAAATTTTCCTTTCAATTTATGTGTCGTGAAAACTTCATCGATTTTACTTTAATTCCTTATTTATTTATACAAGCCACTTTCTAAATTATTATAGCCCTTTAAATATCTTTACAATCGCTTTATAAACCATTTCACTACCACATGGAAAACTATCTTACTAATCATTAATAATTATTTTACTATCGTCTAATAAACTAACATTTTATAAACTATTCTACAATCACTTTACGAACCATTTTCACTATCTTTGATAAACTATCTTACTATCATTTAATTAACGATCATTTTATTAACTATTCTTACTAAAGTAATAAACTACTTTATCATCGTTTAGAAAACTACCATCTTATAAACTATTTTTCTACTATCACATAAATCATATTGCTATCACCGGACCTATTTTATTATCACTATGAAAATTGTTTTACCATCACATTATGAAAATTTTACTATCACTTATAAACTATTTCACTATCACTAAATAAACTAAATTACTATCATGTACAAAATAACTCGCTACTATTTTCCGAACTAATTTGCTACCATCTCATAAACTATTTTGCTGTCATCTATAAACAGTTTCGCCATTATTTTATAAACCAAGTTACCACCACTTATAAACTATTCAACTATTGTTTTGTAAACTAATTCACTATATATAAACTATTTCGCTGTTACTCTTTAAATTAAGTTACCATCGTTTTACAAACTATCTTTTCACTAACTCATAAGCTATTTTCTTGACATCTTATATACTACCTGCAATCATCTCAAAACCACGTTACTATCACTTTATGAATTATCTTGCTTTTACTTTATAAAACTATTTTGTTTTCATCACATAATGTAACACCCCCATTTTTACAATATAGCAGCGGAAGCTAATCTGGGGTATTACTTCATGGATACAACAATCATAATCATAGAAAACGACCCAAAAGAGACGTTTATTCAAAAGATATGTTATCATTCATTTCAAATCAGAGTTTTACAAAGGCAGGTCCCAAAATCTAAAACATCATGTTTGAATGATAACAGTTCAGCCATCTTCGAGTCCATGCCACTCCGTGCCGCAACTTGCTCAATTACCTGAGATAAACATGCTAAAAAGTCAACACAATGGTTGAGTGAAATTCATAGGTTTGATATAAACAGTTTGAATACAAGTAATAGTATAATAATTGTATAAACACAATTATTATGAAAATGATATTGTTATGATCTTGGGTCATGTTATTATATACCCGTTATTAGTAATAATCGCAATGAATCATAGTAACAATGTATTATCCCGTTATTGCCTTGTTTGGTCTGATTGGTCTTGTTCTCATGTCATCAACACATTATCATCCAAAGTCAATTTAACGACTTGAAGAGCTCATAATATCAACATATTAACATCCAAAGTCAATTTAACGACTCGAAGTCAAATTTAACGACTTGTAGGATTTATTACTCTAACATTAATATCCAAAGTCAATTTAACGACTCGAAGTCAAATTTAATGACTTGTAGGATTTATGAAACTAACAGATTAATATCCAAAGTCAATTTAACGACTCGAAGTCAAATTTAATGACTTGTAGGATCTATGATACTAACAGATTAATATCCATAGTCAATTTAACGACTTGAAGTCAAATTTAACGACTTGTAGGATTTATAACTTAGACATTGATTGTAATGATACATCAGATTAGCATATAGTCTGGTAAAACACTTGTATCCGTACTTTATAGCATGTATCCCCCTCACGGGTTTATGAAATAATTAAAGAGATTAAAAGTGAGGCTATGAACTCACTAAGTCATTGAAAAACAATCACATTGTTATAAGATAAATGAGTATGTAAAAGAGTTTGTAACAAGCATGTATCCCCCTCGCGGGTTTATAAAACATGTAAAATAAGTAAAGGCGAGGTTATGAACTTCACCTGATAGGTAGATGCAATAAATTTATGAAAGCGGACGACCTTATCACAATCTTATCGGGGAATGTTGATATAGCAAAATGATAGTAAACAGCCACGCCACGCAACCTGAGTAAATATGTTGAGTCTTAGGAAGATTGTATTCTAGAACTTTAGTTTTTAAGAGTTATGAGTTTGATTGAAGAGTTTGGAATTATTGTATCACCGTTCGGGCCATCATAATTCAGAAGTCATTCAGTAAACGTTTGAGGAGCTAGGGCACTTTAAATCGTAAACCCAACAACTCAGTCAGAACGTAATACCAAGATGAAACCTCTCAAATTGACGCTCGCTAGAATTTTGATACGATTATAATTAAGATATAAGCGTTTTAATTAATATAATGGAAATGTAAAGCACTAGAAGCGTAATTAAAGTTAATGTCAGTTAATGTTTTTAATGAATGTACACTTTTTCAAAATGTTACATTTAGACCCTTGGGTTTGGAGAAAATTGCAATAGGCCCTTGTTTTCACTTTTACGACTTTGGTCCTTCAACTAAAAAGAGAAATACTAAGTAAACCTTGTAACTTGAAAAGTTACATAATATACTCCCTATTGTTATAACTTTGATAAAATGACAAATTCAGCCCAATATAGATATAATATCACAAATTTACGATATATACCCCTTGCATAGGATTATAATTACAACACATGACGAAATTTCCATGCAAGCTTATGTTAACGATTTCAAAATATATTAAAAGTTATAATAAACCAAAAAAAAAAAATTTTTAAAAACGCAAACAAAATTTTAGAATAACGAATATGGTTAAGCTAGGAAGCAAAACGGGTCAAATTAGGGTTTTAAAACGTAAACGCGCGGGTTTTAAGTTCAAATTCCTTCAATAATAAATAAAGTGGTTATTTTAACATTATTTAAGCATTCTAGGATAGATTATAACATATTTAACAATTAAAAATTTAAGTTTATAAGAAACACGCGAATTTAGGGTTTAGGTTTTACGATATTGGATCAAAACAGAAATGAGCATGAATTGAGTTATGAAACTTTAAAAAGAGTTTTAGGATCATATTAACATTATTAGAGTGTAGGAGCAGAAGTAGAACATCAAGAACCTGGGTTTTGAGCTACAAGAGCAAAATCTGGATGTAAATGGGGTCAGATTCGGATATTTCCACTCGTACGCCTTGTATCTTGTTCCCGGGGCTTCAAATCTTCAAAGATTTGCTTGCTTGATCTTCTTAGATGATCCTAGGATCATAAGGAGCAGAGAAAGGTTGCTCACTTGGGTTATAGAAAGAAGAAGTGGGGATGAGAATGAATGAAGTTATGGTACTATTTTAAAGTTAAAGGACTCATAGAGGCAAAGAAACTTATGTATCTGGTTAGGACACATATTAGAGCTATAGTTGACTAAGAGATGCTAGAGTGATGTGTTGTATAGGCTAGAAAGTACTTTTTTAGGGGTTGTTGGATGGATGGTCCTTGGAAGCCGCGGCTTAAACAAGCAGTAAACAAGATACCAAGTGGCCAAAATTTAACAAATAAATGATGAAGATATTTGTTGTAGAAGCTGAGTAAGCAACTTAGGATGCATTTGGGTAAGTTATTTTGCAAAGGAATCCTTTAAAATGGGTAAATATTGCAAAAGAATGGGTTTTGCGGATTCATATGAGGCTCATAAGGATCGAATTCTTGTTTTTGGTGCTTATATTTCGCATAACAAAGATCAATGACTGATTAGAAATATGATATTAAAGGTTTTTAATAAGAAGTATTAACAAAGGATAGTAGGTGGATTGTGTTAAAACGTATCGTAAATTGTGTAAATAAGTCTGCGGGTTCACTTTTGGTTCGATTAGGGTTCTTTGGCTTCTTGGCATACCATTCATGTAATCTGATCAAATATGATTGATACTGATCCTTGACATGTATACGGGATTACAAATGAAATTTATTTGGTGTTAAACTAAAATGGGTCTAAATGGAAAGAAAAAAGCCGAGGATTGAATTAGGGCTTTGTATTGGATTTCATTAGGTTTTTCTAGGCTTCAATCTTTTATATATTGTCAAGATAAAGATAGAACTGACATGAAAACTCATTTGGATGAGGTTAACAATGACTCTTGGTTGCTTACTTGAGAAAAAATGGTTAGAGACGGAGGAAAACGGGTTGAATAAGTCATTTAATGCTCATTTATGTGTTTCATAGATTATTTCTTGTACACTGTTGTTAATATGTGAAATGATGATTTAATAAGGTTTAAATTGTTGAAATTAATGTTAAACAACTTATTTGAGTATTGGTTTATGGTTTACAATGGATAAAAACGAGAAACGGTCATAGTGTAGTTATTTAGCTCGGGATAGGTTCTGAGTTTTGAATTAGTGTTTTAAGAGTAAAAATGTGTGTGAAAGTTTATTATATAAAAAATAGGTTAGAGACAATTATATTTCGTGTAGTATCTTGTACACCAGTGATGTGTTGAAAAATTGTGAAGGAAAATGGCAATTTAGATGGTCATGCTTAATGACTTGTACATTGTGCTTTGAAAACTTATACTTGACTTGGAGGGAGTTTATATTTCAAATGAGATGTTATATTAATTGTATATGAGCTTTATTATCTTGTGCATTCACTTTAGATGTTAATCTTTCCATTAGATTAGGGTTTAGAGGTATATGATAACGGTTTAAAGCCCGTTTTGATATAACGTTGCGAATGGTACATTATAGGAATAATGTACTAGGGTTCTTGGGCCCAATAAGGGGTGAGGGGTTATTTTTGGACTTTGGTGAAACTTGGAGGGTGAAAATGGAATGTTTTTGGGTTTTGTCTTTTATTGGTTGACTTTTTGTTTGACCATGTTGACTGGATTTGACTGCGGGTTTGACTTTTCTGGCTTCGGCTTTGAATTTTTGGCTTCTTTTTGTACTCTTTTGATTCTCGTGTCCGTGCTTGCCCGTTTTTGACTGTTTTCTTGTGATTTCTGATATATCCGTACCTGCACACACAAAACACAAATACAAGCATATTTTTGCCATTTTTGGTTTGTTTTGGGTTTAATTGGGTTATTTTAGGTATTAATGGATATGTGTATTTTACACTTATCATTAGCCACCACAAAGGTTGTCTGTGTATCAGTAAAGACTTGTCCACACATTAAATCCATCAATTCATTATTAGGTTGATCATTCGGGAGCATTGTGTAATCCTCCAGAGATGAACAAGTAACAGTGGGACTTATGGGTGTGAATTGTGGTAGCTCTTTTGTCTTGTCATAAACAAAAAGCCTAAATCCTGCTGCGGTATCATCTCCCTTTTAGAATCATCATCATCAATTTCCATGTCAGAGTCTTCATCATCATTCTTGTCATCATCACTAGACCATGAAGAGCTTGATTTTTTTATCACTATTGTTGGGTTCAGTTCCTTAGCCCTTCAGTATTTCAGTAGATTTAAACATAAAATTCCCTAAGTGTTTCTCAAGCTAAAGTCTTTCAGTTTGAGTCGCTAAAGTTTCTTTAGCGTCAGCTCTTCAGGTCCTTAGAAGATTGGGAAGTATCTTCACTTCAGTGTGTGCAGCGGTACAAAAACTGAAGAAGGACTCTTGGAAAGAGCTTCAGTTTAGCTTAGTTGACAATTCCAAGCTGAACGTTGTCTATCTCCTTAACAGAAGTTGAAACATGTTGTTTCACTTCTAGAAGGTTTATAAGGCAGGAAAAAGATTGCTTTATGTCAAAAGGAATAAAGCAATCTCCTTGGGAACGTATCTTCTAAAGTTGGTATAGAAGTACAACAACTTTCCTCAAAGGACTGTACCTCGTACTAGAAAGCAAACGTGCATTAAATGGTAGCTCAACCACCCATTTAATGCTTGCCACGTAAACTAGGTTAAACTTGTAAACCCTAATACCTTTGTCTATAAAAGGAAAGAGATTCCTAGAGTAAACAGTATCTCGTCTAATTAATGTGATACACATTAAAGAGTTCATTTATCTCTCAAACAAACTGAACGGTACTACTGAATCTGAAGCTTCAGTTTAGTCATAAGTAGTTTGTTTTCTCACTCTCTTAACTTTGGTTAGAGTTTAAGTTCGAAGGAGATAACACCCCAATTGTCATTCAACCACCTTGCTATTCCGCAAGCAAGGTGTGTCATAGATTCTTTATTTGATTCTAATAAGAACCTATACATTGAAAAGTACTTCTGTGTGTTTTAAACTTGTTCTCTATATTCTTCATATATATATTTGTTTAAAACTCACTTCGTTATCATGGAATCTGATTCGTTTAATTTGATAAACCTTATATCAGATTCCAAGGGACCAACAAGTGGTATCAGAGCCTTCTGGTTTATAAAATCCCTTTAAAAGGATATATAAAGGCTCAAAGATTTTTAAAATCAAGATCCATCTTTAATGGAAATAGTAGAAGTACCACAGACTCTTGAATAAAAGGGTGGCCAGTTAAATGCCGCTCCTGTACTAGAGGTGGAAAATTTCACCAATTGAAAAAAGAGGTTTATGTGCCACATCGTTGGTATTGAACCTCAATTTGAAAACATCATTTCAAACGGTCCTTATATCCCTATGGCAGCTAGTCAAAGGAAGCCAGAGATACAATGGACACCTAAGGAGAGAAAAGCTGCTAACTTAGATCAGCGACTCAAAAGTCTCATTTTGTATGTGCTTCTAGATGACCAAATGAACTCTGTCATAAACTGCTTAACTGAAAAATCTACTTGGGATGACCTGATACTATATCATGAGGGGCCCTCTGATGTGAAAGAAAGTAGGGTCATGGACCTGAAGTTGTGCTATAACACCTTCAAATTCAAAGAAGGTGAATCTCTAACACAAACTTTCACCAAATACAAAGCTTTGATGAATGAATTAGTAAATGATGGCATCAAACTTTCAAAGCTTGAGATAAATACTGGTTTTATAAATAGGTTACCAAAGAAGTGGCTAGCTTTCTGCCAAAGTCTCAGAAACAGAAACTAAGCTTGCTTCTCTATTTGGTAAACTCAAATACAAAGAAAACCTTATAAACAATATTTATGATACTAACAAAGAGAAAACTCTTGTCCCTGCAACTCCATTGTCAACTACCTTCTTCTCTACCTTTATTATCCAGGACTCTCAAGACAGTCCTGATGATGAAGAAGATACAAGAAGCAGTCAAGAGTAAATGAATGACCTTGAAGAAGAATACCAAGCAAGAGCTCTTTTAGCTAAATCTAAAAGGTTCTTCAAAAAGGGTACTCAAAGGTTTAGCAGTGCAAAAGCAACTAACCAAACTGAATGCCACAAATGTGGCAAGAAGGGTCATTTTGCAAGAGACTGCTGGTCAAAAACATCAGTTCCTTCATATCAGTCACCTTTTCAACCAAAACTTCTCCATTCATCTGAACACAAACCTAAACCAAGGCATACCAAAGACTTTGAAGCCAAGTACAACAAAGTCAAAGCTAAACTAGCCCTCCTCAGCTCTAGTGCCTCAGCTCCCAGTTCATCCTCTAGTAAAACAAAGGTCTAATTGCTGAATCATATGATTGGGATGAAGAAGAAGCATCATCTGATGACAATGAAGTACCTGAAGTTAAAGCTCTTATGGCTCTTGCTGATAAAGAAAGAGTTCCTGTTAGCAAAGAAAGTGCCAGAAATGGTGAATGGATTAAGATCTCTATGAAAAAGATACACGCTCTTCTTGAAATGGAAGATAATGATGATAGAGAATCCTTTCTTGATTATCTGTGTATTGATCTAAACTATGTTGAAGAACAAAGAAACAATCTCATGTCAAAACATAGAAATCTTATTCAAGAACTAAATACATGCAAATAACAACTTTTGGTGTTAAAGCAAGCAAAGTTTGATCTTCTTACCATGCAGCATGTAAATATTGAGATTCTCAAAGAGAATCAAAACTTAAGAAATAAACTGAAAGAGCTAACCTCTATTATAGAAGCATGGCTAAACAGTTATAATGAAGTTAACCAATGTATCAGTAAACAAATTCCTACTCAAAAGAAGAAAATCTTGGGAATTGACCAACTCACTGAAGATACCTCCAGCTCTAAGCCAAAAGACCTAGTGTTTGTAAAGTCTTTAGCAGATAACTCAGAGGTATCAATTACTGGTAGTAATAAACCTAAGTTATCTGAAGCTAAAGACTCTACTCTGTCAAATCCTGATACTGGTAAGGTACCCTTAAATGAGTTACAAAGAAACACAACTGACCACTCAGTTGTTGTCTCTGACTCTTCAGCAACTGATTATGATTCAGCTGATGAATCTTTAGTCTGTAGCACCCCCTTTTTCCACTAGAAAAGCTGACTGGAGCTGAACCTGTTTCTCAACCAAAAACTATCAAATCAATTTTAAAGTCAAAATCCACATTCAAAGCTGAAACTTTAAAAGGTATCACAATAAATGAACCTTCCTCAGCTCCTGCTAGAGGCAACAAAAGTTCTTTAGTTTCTAAAACTAACTCAGCTCCTGCTGGTAAGTTAAAAAATGTAAAAATAGAAGATGATCCGCCCTTGGATATTGTAATGAAAGAACTCAATGAACTAAAATTACAAATTAGTAAGAATAAATCATCTTACTTCAGAAACAAGAACTCTCAACAGGTTCCTCCTAATGCACTTCAAAACAAATACAAAATTCAATTCAAAATGAATTGTGAACTGTGTGGACAAAACAATCATCTCTCTGAGAATTGTTATGAAGTCTTGTTTTGTAAAAAGTGCAAGAGAACAAATTACAGAACATGTAATCATACTGAATTTATGTCTTCTATGAATACAAATCAGTATCATACTGATCAAGGTGAATCTTCCTCAAGATCCAGACTTGCAAGACCAACAATACCTTTTCCTTCCTGCATACATTGTGGATATAATGATCACAAATATGATGATTGTGTATTGATATGTGTGAAATACACATATCCGTATATACCTAAAATAGCCCAATTAAACCCAAAACAGACTAAAAATGGCAAAAATATACTTGTTTTTTGTGTGTGCAGGTACGGATATATCAAAAATCACAAGAAAACAGTCAAAAACGGGCAAACACGGACACGGGAAACGGAAGAGCACAAAAGAAGCCAAAGATTCAAAGCCTCAGTCAAAGAAAGTCAACCTCCAGTCAAATTGGTCAAACCCTGGTCAACAAAAGTCAACTCACAAAAGGACAAATCCCAAAATATTCCATTTAAGTCCCCCAAGTTCCAAAAAATTACACAAATAGTCCCTTAAACCCTAATGGGCCTTAAACCCTTAAAAACCTTACCCGGATACCAAGCCCATAACCAAAAGCCCAATACCTTAGCCCATTACCCATTTTATAAAACCATAGGGACCATTTCTGCCATTTGTGAAAAACCTTTTATACTACACTTTTGTTAAACACAACCACAGGGACTAAATTTGCAAATACCCAAAGTTTTAAAATGTTTTTACCAATTTAGTTAGAAAAAAGGGCGCCAAGCTCATTTTACTATTCATCATCTTCCTAAAATCACCACACAGTCAAAACAAGGGGAAAACATAAATTAAGGGGTGAAAACGACTATACAAGTGGCAGGGTCAAAAATGTCATATCAAGAGCTCTAATTGGTTCACTCAAGCTAGAAGGCCACGTGGCTATAAAGAAAGCACAAGGAGATGTGGGTTTTACTCTAATATCACTCACACAACTAGCACAAGGTGTCACATCAAAGGAATGACAGCTTGGCAATCCGTGCGAAATAGATCATGATCCAAGGGCTCAAAATCACTATCCAATGATTGGGAAAATGAATGGCAAAGATTTGAGATGCAAGCAAAGGCCTAGAATCTTCATTAGCTAGCTATAAATAGCCCTCACTATCACACAAACACACAGTTAGTTAGTTAGCTTTAAATTTTAGCTTAATTTTACTTTTAGCTTATGCAAATTTACCTTTCAAATGTAATTTTCCTTTTAAGTATTATGTAACCTTCATTTTCTAAGCATTGTAATCCTCTTTCAATTTTAATAAATCTTAATTTCTAGTTATCATAAGCCGATTTTAAGTCATAAGCTCTTAACCTCTTCCAATTCTTATGCTACTGTCCTACAAGCTTCCATTAAGCTCTTGCAAGTCTATAAGCTTGCAATACTTTAAAATTAGCTTTAATTACCTTTGCTTATTGGACTTAGACTTTTGGAAGGTAAGCCAGACATGGAAGGGCTCACATGGACTTTACTAGCTTATCCATAAGGATAAGCTAGAGCTAGTAGCTGCTAATTTGAGTTTATGCTTCTGTTTTGCTGAAGCAATTGTGAGTTCTCTTTAAAATTCCTTATCATTTAAATTCTAGCTTAATATTTACTTAATTGCTTAATTAGCTTTGCTTATCTGCTTATATTGTTACTTATTTAAGCTTATTTGTGTTTCATTTTTATCATTAATCAAGTTCTCCTATCTGTTTTTAGTTAATTTAGTTTAGATCTTTGTTTTCATTTACTTGTCAAAAATACATAAAAAACAAAAAAAATATCTAGTGTAATTCTTAAATTGTTAAATCTAGCTTAATTAGTTAATTAATCATGTTCACCACTTTTAGATTTTAATTTTCATTTTAAGCCTTTATTTTTCATTTTAAAATTAGGAATTTAAATTTTAAAAATAGTTAAAAATAAAGGAGTGTTTGGATTTAGTTAGTTTGACCTCTAAAAGTCAACACTAATTGGTAGTTTCTCTTTGGATAGTTAGAGTTTTATATTTGAGCAAGTTTTAAAAAGAATTTAAGGATTAGTTTTAACTTAAAATCATTTTTAGGCTTAATTATGTCTTCCTGCACCAGGGGAGGTATCAACCTTAAGCTTTGTTGTGGGATTTTGATTTGAGCTTCTTAGGCTTTAGACTTGTGTTGCATTGTCATAAGACACTCTCAATATGTTAAGAATCTTTTAAGCTCATCTAGGATCAGTTTTATAGATAATATTGAATCACGCAGCGGAATAATAAGAAAGTAATATTATCAAACAAGGTTTTATTATTGAACATTCCACCTTTACCCCAAACACTATAACTTGGGATTACTAACTAATAAACTAACTATTTTGTGGGACGTGTAAACCCACTCAAACAACACGTTTTCTATCTATGATGCACGCACACACCCCTTTGCTAGACGACTCTCATTGGAGAGCTCTATGTTTCTGGATGTACTAAACCTATGTCTATGATCTCTTTATATAGGAAGAGATCAAGACTTAAAAAGAAAGCTAATTCCAGTCAACAATTATATTAAATACTTAGTCAATGTATTTAATATGGTTGACTAAATAATTAGGAAACTAAATCAGCATTAATCGCTGTTTGACTGCATTAAATGAGAAGATAACCACTGTTTGACTTCAAGTCTTCTAGAATCCCAAAATGTTGAATTAGTCCTTCTTGTTTCATTCTTTTATTCTTTTGTCTCATCAAATCTGTAAATCCCAACAATCTTCCCCTATTTGATGATGACAAAACAAACAAATTCTTGCACGAACTTCCCCTGAAGTTGAGATCATGGATCTCCCTGAATGAAACAATCTTCCTTTGTAAACTGCTTCCCCTTAACTTAAGATCTTCCCCTTAAGTTATCAATCTTCATTCCATGCCACCACAGGATCTATAAGTTGCTAATCTTATCATCTTCCCCTTTTTGTCTTCATCCAATAGGGAACATATAAGCAACTTTGATCTTTACAACTTCAAATCATTTATCAATACTTTTAATCAAAGCTTTCCACTGACTCAAATTACCCCCCATGAGTTCAACACAAATATGAACTCTAGCAGTAGAAATTTTATATCTAGAAAAGTAATAATGACTAGCAATCGTAATGACCTTCCCTGAAATGTGCATGAACATCATCTATTCTGTAGGCTTTTTGTTAGTGGATTAACTGAGAAGAAAACTGAGTATTAACGGAATTTGATGAGTAGTTGAATATCCCAAAACTTGTGTTCTTATGTCTGTTTATCATGTGACTCCTAACTTATACAGAACCAAAAAGTATAAATAGGCCGCAACCTCTTGAAAGAATCCTTCAAATAGATGAGGTCACTGAGCAATTCAACGTAACTCCTTTAAGTGATAGCTCAATGTGCGCATTGAGCTATCTAAGAAAAAGTCACACGTTGCTAGATTCTTAAGTCTTCGTCAACACCATATTGAATGAACAAGTTATCTTTAAAGTGTAACACCCACTTTAAGATATGATAAGAACACGCAACCTGTAAAATCAACTAACACATCAAATAAGTGATATTTCAACGTCTTCGTAAAACATCTTCAATAAATCAAAACTCGAAAATTCTATTTCTTCTCTTGCATGAACACGACATCAATCAAAACCTTGTGATCCTAGAATCAAGAGCCCCGAGGCTCTGATACCACATGTTGAGAATCTTTTAAGCTCATATAGGATTAGTTTTATAGATAATATTGAATCACGCAGCGGAATAATAAGAAAGTAATATTATCAAACAAGGTTTTATTATTGAACATTCCACCTTTACCCCAAACACTATAATTTGGGATTATAACTTTAAAACTAAACTATTTTTGTGGGACGTGTAAACCCACTCAAACAACACGTTTTCTATCTATGATGCACGCATACACCCCTTTGCTAGACGACTCTCATTGGAGAGCTCTATGTTTCTGGATGTACTAAACCTATGTCTATGATCTCTTTATATAGGAAGAGATCAAGACTTACAAAGAAAGCTAATTCCAGTCAACAATTATATTAAATACTTAGTCAATGTATTTAATATGGTTGACTAAATAATTAGGAAACTAAATCAGCATTAATCGCTGTTTCACTGCATTAAATGAGAAGATAACTACTGTTTGACTTCAAGTCTTCTAGAATCCCAAAATGCTGAATTAGTCCTTCTTGTTTCATTCTTTTATTCTTTTGTCTCATCAAATCTGTAAATCCCAACACAATAAGAGTGTTTAGTGTAGGTCTTTACACTTTAGTTGCCTGCAAATTTGGTTTTGGCCTTTGCCATTAGCACTAGCAGTAGTAACCTCAGTTACTACTGCTGTTCCTTTAATCTTCATTTCAGCTTTTGTTAGTAGAAGTTAGGATCTTAAACTCTAGTGTCTTTTAGTCATCATATAGCTTAATATAGATTAGAGTTTGTTTTTTCATTTCCAGCATTAATTTCTAGTCTACATTAGCTTGTAAAAGTCAATAAAAAACTCAAAAGCCCAAAAACAGTAGCTAGTAGACTTAAGTTCTTAATTCTAGATTTTTAGCTTGTAGCATTTGCTTTTATAATTTGGATTCATAGTTTATAAATAGGTTAAGAAAATTTCAAAATCTCAGCTTGTTTCATAGCTTAATAAGCTTAATTGCTTAAATTGAATTTGTACTTTTAGAGTCTAATTCTGAGTTTGCTCTTTTGATCCAAAGATTTAGGAGTCTTTCAATGTTTTCAGCTCAAATATCTTGTCATTTTTAGCTTAAGCATATCATAAGGAGTCCAGGGCAACTTTTAGTTTATAAATTGAGCTTATAATGAAGAGAGTGCAAGCCTTTTAGTCATTTCAAGGATTTTTAAGCTCAAAGGCCTCCTTTCTGAGGTCAGACTTTCAAAAAGCTTTTAAGAGCTTATTTCTCACTTTGAGCTTATGCTCCATTTATTAAAAGTGTTTAAAATTAAGTCCTTTATAAGTTCCAATAATTAGTTTTTGAAAAAAGTGAAAAAGAAAAAAAAATATACCAAAAAGGGTGTTGCCTAGCCTTGAACCCACGACCTCTTGCTTGTGTACCATGCATGTTTACCAGTGTGCTACAATAGCTCATCCGTGAGCTTTTGTACACACATTTCTTTTACCCTTTGTTTGGGCCTTAAGCCCATAAGCCAATTCGTGGCTTAATCTGCTTATTCTCAGGCTTATTCGTTTAGCTTTTGGCTTCTTCTTATTTTTCCTTTGTAGATGCTAGCATTCAGGATTTATCCTGAATTTTTCAAAATTTTCTAGTTAATATTTTAATTTTAATCATTTTTCTTATCTTTAAATTTTCGAAATTACATTAAAAATAGAAAAAAGTTTCAGAAAATTACAAAAAAATAGTTTTTAGTTTTATAAAAAATACTTTTAGTTTTACATTAAGAAAAATCATTTTCAACTCTTTTAGATTTTTATTTTCATTTTTGAGCTTTTATTTTTAATTTTAAAAATAGGATTTTAATTTTAAAAATAGTAAAAAATAGTCTTCTGAGTTTTTATGATATTCTAGATTTTTCTAAGTTTAAAAATCATTTTTCTAAATTTTTAGGACTTAATTTGCTATTTTTTAGGATTTAATTAGATTAAAATAGTTTTTAATTCATAATAAATTCAAAAAAATATATTTCTTTTTCTTAAAATTTTATTTTGTCCTATTTTAGGTTTAGAAATTCAGTTTGTAGTTTTAGGGGTTAATCTTACTATATTTGCTTAATTGTCGCGTTTTATTTGTTTCCCGTTAATTGTTTAAGTGTTTAATTGCTTTTAATTGTTCATATTAATTGTTGCTTTAATTTAGTAGTCATAGATACTCAAAAATATCTTTTCTCTCATTCAAATCATAATCCGAGCTAAAACGTGGTTTCAATTTCGCAAGTCGTTGGGGAAACGACCCGGGTGATCATTCTTCCCGGTTAAATATACGTATTATATATTATATATATATCTTTTAGAGTGAGCTTTTCTTAAGGGAGACTTTAGGAAAGTTCTTAATTGCTCTTTTGGAATATTATATTAGTATATTTTATAGGGTAATATAAAAACTACCAACCAGTTTTTGGCGCCGTTGCCAAGGACTTGTGTTAAAGATTCCGTCGTTTACGTTTGTTGATTTTGGTTTGAAGATCCTTTCGTCCTCGAAAGTTTCATTTTTGTTAAATATTTCAAAAATCCAAAAAAAATTAAAAAATATAAAAAGTAAAAAAATATTTTCTTTTTCTTTTTAGTATAGTTATCATATTAAAAATAAAAATAAAAAAATAAAAAAATTGTCCTAAAAAAAATAAAATACACAAAGTTGGTAAACGAACACCAACATATAATACCTTCAATTGAGGTATTATCATAAATAAGTTCCGGTGAACTTGAAAAGTTCCCAAATCGAACCAAAGATTTTAAAACTTGTCATTTGTGTCATTTACGAGGTACGGCTCATCTTAAGAAGCAATTTTTAAGAGTTACCGTGAAGTAAGTTGATTATTTGGTTTTAAGTTGTCTTCCGTATATCCGTTTTAAATAGATTGTTAAAAAAATTTTAAAAAAATTTCAAAAATCAAAAAAATTAGTGTAATTTTTGTTTACTTTTTAATTTCTTTATTTTTAGTGCATGCGCACTCGTTCTCAAACTCGTAATCGAAATCGTCGACAACAACAAATAACACCGGTTATTGTTGAGGAACCCGAGTTTCCAATGGCCGACAATCGTACCATGGCTCAAATGTTACAAGCTCCCATCGAGGGATACGAAGATGCAATTGTTGTACCAACGATAAATGCAAACAATTTTGAGCTTAAACAAACTTTGATTAATCTTGTTCAAAGTAATCAATTTACGGGTAAACAAGACCCTCATAATCATCTTCGATTTTTCAACAAAGTCACTTCTACGTTTAGACATCCCGAAGTTCCAAATACAACGATTAAGCTTTTGCTTTTTCCTTTCTCTCTCGAAGGTGAAGCCCGGACTTGGCTAGATAAGGAACCACCTCGATCGATTCTAACGTGGGATGATCTTGTTTCGAAATTCATAAACCAATTCTTTCCACCTTCGAAAACAACTTACCTTCGAAATGAAATCACCACTTTCTACCAAAAACCAAATGAAACTTTCAACGAAGCATGGGAACGTTTCAAAGGACTTCTTCGTCAATGTCCTCATCATGGTTTCTCGGAATTACATCAACTTGATACGTTCTACAATTCTTTGAATACCAATGATCAAGATGCTTTAGATTCCGCCGCGGGTGGAAATTTTCTAGATAAGATGCCTCGTGATGGTTTAGCCATTATTGAGAGTAAATCCAAGGTTCGTTATTCAAGAAGTCGTGCAATTGAACCAAGAGTGAGTACGAATGCTCCTCTTTCTACTTCTACACCTTCTAATTCTTTTGAATTTCAACAACTCGCCGCTTCTCTTGAAGACAAAATGGATATTCGAATGAGCCGATTAGAAAAGATGATTAGTGAAAAGAATGTTACGACTCCTGCTACCGTCAAAGCAGTCGTCGAGGCTCGCGCGCCCTGCCTGTCTTCACCCCTCTGTGGTTCAAACCATAATTTCAATAATTGTCTGTTAACAAGGAATGAATTTCCCGTTTTTCATGATAACATTCATCAATTCCAACAAACCGCCGCCGTTGGCAACTTTGTTCAAAGGAATCCTCCTAATTTGGCAAATCAAATGAGACCACCCGGTTTTAATCAACCAAATGTTCAAAACAACCAAGGAAACCAAAGCCGATATCAAGGAAACAATTTCAATTCGAATCAAAACCGTAGAGGCAATTTCAACCAAAACCGTCAAAACAATCAAGGAGCCGTTTATCAAGCCCCACCATACCAACCACCAATGAATCAGCCACCAGTTTATCAAGCTCCTACTCAACAAATTCAAGGTGTTTCGAAAACGGATTTTGAAAACTACGTCAAGGCAAACGATGCGGTGTTGAAGAATGTTCAAAATCAAGGTCAAAATTTGCAAAATCAAATGGCTAATGTTACAAGTTTGTTGACAAGTCTTTGTAATAATTTCAAAAATTCCGCCTCTACTTCGAATTCAGGAACTCTTCCAAGTCAAACCGTAACTAACCCTCGTGAGCAAATTAATGCTATCACCACACGAAGTGGTAAAACTTTGGAAGGACCTTCGACTCCTACTACACCCGTTGTTTCTACTCCTCAAAAGGAACCCGAACAAAACCCGGAGACGTCAATGGACAAAGTGCAAAAACCAAGTTCAGAAAATACCGCACAAGTCCCACCTCCAGAGGAAGAAGATTCCATTTTCATTGAAATCCCAAAACCAAAAGCAAAGAAAACCGTTAATGTTGAAATTCAAGATCTTAATTCTCCAAGACCTAATTCGTATCAATCTAAACTTCCATATCCCGAGAGGATGAAAGTGAGAGAGAACGATAAACCAAGTGCTCAACATAGCCGGTTCTTGAAGATGTTCAAACAACTCCGTTTAGAGATTGGATTGAAAGATGCTCTCGTCGAAATGCCAAAGTTCAACAAATGGTTAAGCTCGTTGCTAAGGAACAAAGAGAAGCTCGAAGAAATCGCCATCACAACCGTAAATGCTGAATGTTCTGCTATCATCATGAACAAAGTTCCCGAGAAGCTCGAAGATCCGGGAAAATTTCTTATCCCATGTGCTTTACAAGAACTCGATAGGACTAGTGCTTTAGCCGATTCCGGAGCTAGCATAAATCTTTTACCTCATTCTATCTACAAGCAGCTTGGGCTTGAAGCTTTGACTCCTACTCGTATGACACTCGAGCTTGCCAATCGTTCCGTTACACATCCAATGGGTATAGCCGAGGATGTTGTAGTTAGAGTTGATGGTTTCACTTTTCTTGCTGATTTTGTCGTGGTTAATTTTGAACCAGACCCGAGAGTGCCTATTATTTTAGGGAGACCTTTTCTTCGCACTGCAAAAGCTCTCATTGATTTGTACGAAGAAACATTGACTTTGAGAATAGGAAAGGAAGAACTTGTTTATTATGCCGATAAATCTAAGAAAAACAAGGATAAGCATTTTGTTCATGCTATTTCTATCATTGATTTTTCGAAAGACGATCCATTTAGTGGCAGTACCACTATTCCATCCGATGCTCCTTTTCCTAGTTCTTCTCCGATGAAGACTAGTGATTCTACTTTCGAGGAATTCATCAATGAATTCACTCTTCCTAACTCATTACCACCGGGTGATGACGTTTCAATTCATAAGAAGGATATTCATGAAGAAACTTTTTCAAATCCTCTTTTCGAATTCGATGATAACTTCAAATCTAGCAACGTTAATCCTCTCTTTGAAGAGAACGATAAGGATGTCGAGATTAAGTCTTCTTCTTCCTTCACACTTACTTCACCGGAAGAAAGTGAATTAGAAGCTTATCTTGAAAGAGATTCGATTCCACCGGGAATTGATCTTAACCTCCCACCCACCCTTGAAGTTTCAAGTAGCAATCCTACTTCCCCTACTCTCACCGGAGAGAAGGTTTGTTCATGGAAGACGCCGATGTTTTTCTCGTTGATCCGATTTGTATGGAGAATGATGACTCGTATTGCGATAAGGAAGAAGATAATTTGTCTTTTAGCAAAGTTCTTAAATAAGAAACCAAAACCTCTTTCTCGTCCTCAAGAAGTTGATGATATTAAGATGAAAGATGACAAAGTTTCAAGTCAAATACCAATTGCTACCATTGTTATGCCAATAAGAATCACTTTTGATAATCCAATTGATTTTAATGATCATTTTTCCAAACCAAAGGATTTAAAAAAGGACTTAGCCGTTGCATTTGATTCCACCGAATCAAGTATTTTACCACCTCCTTTGTTAGATTCCGACTCGCCTTTCACTGCGGAGTTGTCGGCTAGTGTTACCTTGAATTCTCTCGGAAACGAGGACAAAGTATTCAAACCAGGTATACTAGTTTATCATACCATTCATGATAAAAATCTTGCAACATTGGAGAAGAATTTAAGAGAGAACATTTCCTCCGGGACTCTCTTATTTCTCAAAGAACCGTCATCGGAACCACCAGATGTTTGCATGAGATTTAAGCCCATTTTGGCTATAAAAAATGATTTTGTTAAGCCTTATGAAGATTTTTACCTAAGTGAAACGATGTTATCTTTAAATGTTGAAGATGTCGATTCCTTCACTTTTATCATTTGGACTTTTCTTCCATATTTCACCTACCCCGAGGATTCACCTTTGATTTTCTCCTTTAGGAGTGAGAATTTTGTTTTTGACCCCGGCATCGTCACGTTTCATATTTCTTATCTTAAGCCGGTGGCCTTTTTAATGGAAGTTTTCCACATTTGCTTTCCCTAAGGACAAATGAATTCAGGGATCGAGTCGAGCTTGCGACTCGGTGAACAAAAACAAGCCGCTTCGTGGGAGTTCACCCCATGCCTATCCTTTTCTATTTTCTTTCTATCATGTGTTGTGTTGAGAGGAGGCTTGTACTCTTCCGTTCTTTGTGTTTGTTGTTTGTACTTGTGATTGTTTGCAGGATGAACCCAACAATTTCTGAAGCCTCTCGTGTTCGGTGTTGTGTCCCGTTTCACTCGAGCTTCCTATCCTTTGTTTGAAATTAGTTTGGGGAGATCCGATATCCTTTCATCTTATCGATTAACATTTATCTTTGCATAATTAATAAACAGCTTAGATTTTCGTAGAGACCCGGCCTTAAACATTGAGGACAATGTTTCGTTTTAGTTTGGGGAGGGAATCTATCGATTTGATGTTACCTGCTTATTGTTTTGTTCTCACGTACCCGTTTTCCCACAAAAATAGCAAAAATTTAAAAATTTTAAATTGTAAAAAAAATGAAAAAAAATTGAAAAAATATATTAGTAGTTGAATAATAAGTGTTAAGACACGAATGTAGGTTTTCCGTTGGTGAGAATAAGAAGTAATTTTTGACCCGATCGAATGTGTTGAGTTCTAGTTTTTTTCCCTAAACAATTAATGATGATAGTTTGTGCTAGTCTCATGTAGACTTTAAACATGCTAAACTTGAATCATTAGTAAATGAAGACTTGTGCTAGTCTCAAGTAGATTTTAAATATGCCAAGTTGGATTTTATATAGGCTAAGTATTTGCGAATTTCTTTATTAGAGGTTTTAAATTGCAAAGAGTAAGAGATGATAGTGTTGATTACGAATTAGGATGCTAAACAATTTAGTTTAATCAAGCAAAAAGTGTGCTCAAAGCTCACTATTCTCGCAATCAGTTATTCTCAAGACTCTTTTGAGCTTAATTTTGTTGTTTTAAGCTATGTATCTGTCTTATAATAATTGTTAAAAAATTGTCCTTTATAGCTTTGGATTTCAAAAAAAAAATTCAAAAAAATAAAAATTAGCAAAAAGTAGGGTTGCCAGACCTCTCGAACCAAGACCTCTCCCTCATACAGTCCATCCATTTTAAATTGAGATTCAATAGTTCATCCAACATTCCTTGCACCATTTAATCTTTTACTTGATTTTTATTTTCTCTTTTTCCTATATAGCCGTAGAATAGTTAGCTTATTGAGTGCTTATTTGAGTAGTATTTTGAGTTTATGTGTGCTTATTCTCTTAGGTCTTGCTAGCTATAGGATTTTCCATGAATTTTTTCAAATTTCCATTTTAGTATATTATTTTTAATCATTTTTTCGTGGGATTAATTTTTCGATAAATCATAAAAATAAAAAAAAAGTTTTATAAAAATTCAAAAAAATAGTTTTTAGTTTTATAATAGCACTTGTAGGTTTACATTCAGAAAATCATTTTCAACACTTGTAGATTTTAATTTTTCATTTTTAGGCTTTTGTTTTAATTTTAAAAATAGGATTTTAATTTTTAATAGTAGTTAAAAATAGTTTTTCTGAGTTTTTATGGTAATTTTAGGACTTTTCTAATTTTAAAATCATTTTTTTTTAATTTTTTAGGACTTAATTTGTATTTTTTTAGGATTTAATTAGATTTAAATAGTTTTTTTAATTATAATAATTTCAAATACAATAAAATAAATAATTTCTTTTTCTTTAAAATTTTCTTTTACTATCTTAGGTTTAGAAATTTAGTTTGCATTTTTAGGAGTTAATTTTAGTGTATTTGCTTAATTGTCGCATTTTATTTGTTTCCCGTTAATTGTTTAAGTGCTTTTAATTGTTCATTTTAAGTGTTGCTTTTATTTAGTAGTTATAGATACTCAAAAATATCTTTTCTCTCATTCAAATCATTATCCAAGCTAAAGCAAGGTTTCAATTTCATAAGTCGTTGAGGAAACGACCCGGGTGATCATACTTCCCGGTTAAATATACGTATTATATATTATATATATCTTTTAGAGTGGGCTTTTCTTAAGGGAGACTTTAGGAAAATTCTTAATAGCTCTTTTGGAATATATTATCGTATATTATTTTACGTATCAGCTTCACTCATGATGTATATGCTGCACAAGGAGACCGTAATCTTCTTAGCTATCGTTCAAATAATTATCTTGGGCCACCCGGGTTTAATCAACCCAATACTCAAAATTTTCAAAACAGAAACAACCAAACCTATAATCAATATCAAAATCGGGCTAATCAAGGAAACTATAATCATAATCAGGGGTTCAATAACAACAACATGGGTCAAAATCAGGGAAATTTTAATCGTCATCAAGGTTTTAATCAGAATAACAAGGGTCAAAATTTTAATCAGGGATATAATCAGAATCAAGGACAAAATTTTAATCAGACTCAATCGAATTTTAATCAAAATTCTCCATCTACTGAGGTTTTATTGAGACAACATATTCTTGAGTCTGATGCTAAGTTTCATATTAGCTAATCAAATGACTAAAATGGAAAAAGCTTTTAATGAACGACCATAGGGTGCACTTCCTAGCAATACCATCCCTAACCCCCGTGAGGAAATTAGAGCAATCATCACATGGAGTGGTATTACTCTGGCAGGACCCTCAGTTCCCCCCTCCTCCTCCTTCATCTTCTAAGAAGGTGGAACGAGACCCAGAGCCGATAATGGACCAGGTGCATATTTCAAGATCACCAAGTACCGCACGCGTCCTATCTCCGGTCATCCATCTGTCCCTGCCCCCTAACCCTCTTGTGATTCAGAGCGAAATACTCATCAACATCTAATTCCTTTTCCTTCGAAGTTGAATAAGGAAAGCTTCAAGACCAAGTCTGATTTCAAATTAATATCGTTCTTTTTCTTTTTTTTTTTTTTTTTTTCTTTTTTTTTTTTTTTTTTTTTTTTTTTCACTACATTTTTTTTTTTTTTTTTTTTTTTTTTTTTATTTTTTTTTTTTTTTTTTTTTTTTTTAATACACCCCCCCCCCACTTTTTTTTTTTTTTTTTTATTTTTTTTTTTTTTTTTTTTTTTTTTTTTTTTTTATATATATTTTTTTTTTTTTTTTTTTTTTTTTTTTTTTTTTTTTTTTTTTTTTTTTTTTTTTTTTTTTTTTTTTTTTTTTTTTTTATATTTTTAATTTTTTTTTTTTTTTTTTTTTTTTTTTTTTTTTTTTTTTTTTTTTTTTTTTTTTTTTTTTTTTTTTTTTTTTTTTTTTTTTTTTTTTTTTTTTTTTTTTTTTTTTTTTTTTTTTTTTTTTTTTTTTTTTTTTATTTTTTTTATTTATTTTTTTTTTTTTAATTATAAATAATTTATAATATTTTTAATAATTATTTTTATAAAAAAATAAAAAAAAAAAAATAAAAAAAAAAAAAAAAAAAAAAAAAAAAAAAAAAAAAAAAAAAAAAAAAAAAAACACAAAAAAAAAAAACTTAAATAAATATAAAAATATAAAATTTTATAATATAATATAACAAAATATAAAAAATAAATAAAATAATAAATATAAAAAAAATTTTATATTTATTATTAAACATTAAATAAAAAAACACAATAATTCATATATATAGATATAATATATATATTCATTTACCATTTTTATATATATATTATATATATAGTATATATTATATTTATAAAATAATTTAAAAAATATATAAATAAATAATTTATAAATATATATATTAAAGATAAAAAAATAGAATCATAAAAATATTCAAAATAAAAATATATAAAAAACCTAATAATATTAATAATATTATTAAATAAAAAAAAACCTAAATATATAATATTCATTTTATACTATATATATTTTTGTTTTTACCTTTCTTAGATTATTTCTTTTTTTTTTTTTTTCTTTTTTTTTATTTATAAAATAATTCTTTTTTTTTTAAATTTTATATTTTTTTTTTTTTTCTTATTTTTTGCCTTTTTTTTTCTTTTTTTTTATACACAAATTCATTGCTTTATTATTTTATTTTTTATTTTTTTTTTTTTTTATTTTCTCTTTTTACCTTTTTTTTTTTTCTCTTTCATTTTTTTTTTTTTTTCCTTTTTTTTTTTTCTTCTATTATTTTTTTTTGTTCTTTTTTTTTTTTTTTATATTTCCATAGATTTTTTGTTTTTTATGATTATGGCAAACATGTTCAAGAAACTTCATATAATATAAGTCTTGCAGATGCTTTAACTCTGATACCAAAATATACATAATTGTTAAAAGGATCTCTCTTTCCATTAAGGAGAAAAACTCTTTTCAGAATTGGCTAATAATCTTTGAATGAGATTTGTTTCCTCGTGGTCCTCCTAAAAATAGTCTCCGAGAATACTTGGAGACCCTGGACGAGTTTCTCATTCGCCTTTTGCGACCACCTGCGCAGAGTAAGCTTGGTGAATGCATGGCACATCTGTTGATATAGGTGCCGCATCAACCTAATGCCAATATATGTGTGGAAAGCTTAGTTAACCTTACCACTTGAAAATCTTTCCCCACTTAGTATGACGTCTAGAATTTAGCTAACTGATCGCAATTTGCTTACCCGTTGGAATTAAAACTAAGGACTAATTTCTCGCTTACCGTAGTAAGTTCTACGTTTACAGTAGATTATAATTATCTGTAAACTATGATTCGTCGATCTCGTGGTTACCCCTTATACTTCAGGTAGACACCTTATTCTTGAGGTATGGAAAGGTGATGCATTGTCGTCATCAATGTATATCGGTGAAAAATTGACTCCATGACGTTGTAGATGAAAATTTGACTCTTAAATCCTCGATAACAATTACGAATTATCCTCATAACAGCCTTAGAAATGAGTTGTCCACATATGATCGATATCATGGAAACTATTACATGCGAGAGAATCTAATTTCAAAAAAGTGTTAAAAATTAAGATATCGATCTCCTCCTTTATAGTGACAGTACCCTCTTCTTCTTTGATCATCTTCTTTTAGTATCACTCCATCTCTTTTAAGCTAGTGATTCTATTCTCGAAGGCGTTCGCGATGAACTACGCTTCACTTGATAATATATTCCATCAGACAAATGATTGATAGTGACTTTGATCCGAATCTGATCTTAGAAGAGACAATATTGTCTTGGTTAAATCGTGATACATCAATTGACTTTTTATTCTCAAAAGGATGATATTGGAAAGATTGTTTATTCTCGAGGAGTTTCACCGATGAAGCCTCTCCTCTCCACCACTCTCATGACTCAATTTCCACAGGATATGATGTTGATGATGATGATCTACTGTGATTTTTGATGAAGTTGTAATTGTATACACTTTTTCGAGGGTCATCTTTAAATTTATAATAATGCAAATTCATGTCTATTATATGTGCTTATTCATTTTCTTTTTACATTCTTTTGCTACTGAAGAATTTGGTGGAAATACGATGATTTTGGCCTAGATTTAGAGGAAAACAGAAAAGGGAGTCAAGGGTTTTGAAAAATCGATGGTATTGCATTAAGAGTGTCAGAGTCGCCATCGCAAGACTGTGCGCGACTCAGGATTCAAGAGGCGACTAGACGTCTGAGGCTATTTTGTTAGACCGACGTCTGGATCCAGCCGTCAGTTTGAAGAACACAAGAAATACTCTAGACGTGACTGCCACCTTAGGAATTGTAGAGCTGGTGCGGCTTGAAGTTCTATAATATACTTCAAAAACTCGGTTTAAGTTTTTAGAGTCAAACTGCTACATTAGAAGAATTAAGGTTTAAGCTCGTGGAGAATAAGGTGTACCAGAATTTTGGGAGTATTTTAGGGTCTTCCCAACCCCACTTGAATACCATCCTTAGGTGCTTGATTAATCCTTAGTGATGTTATTTATTTTTTACTCTTTCCATAATGTCTTATTTTTTATATAGATTTGTGCTTCCTGCTATTTGAAATGCTAGGCTGATATTTTCTAGTCGTTTGCATTTTGATTGTAACTGTGATATTGGTATGTAAATCATTAGTTTCAATTGTTTCTTGTTGATGTTGTGTGCATGCTACTTATTCATTGTCGCTAAGACTTTGATAATCCTTGTTGATGTAGAACAGGATTCCAAATGTTATAGTCTCTCAATTCTACAACTTAACTTAGTTGTGGATGATCCTTTAGGTGTTTAATCGTTCCAGCGTTTGGGCTACGACTTGGGGCCTTGTCAAGTAGTCGTTACATACTACCTTAATTGTGCGTATGAATAGTTAGTTAATTCGTACGACACGGCGTTTTCGTGTAATTCGCCATGCAAAAGACTAGTACCTACATATACATAACAAGCGTGACAAAACAATAAGACTAAGAGAAGCTACCAAGGATCATACATGATTAAGTAAACACTATTCTTCAAACCATATGAACTCCCCTAAATCTTAATTAGTTTAGTTAGTTAAATTTAGTAGTTAAAACCAACCAACTTCATACCCTGAGATTTTACTTGCTTTTATAAAATATAAAAATACAAAAATAATCTTCTTTCAATCTTTAGTTCTTAGCTACATCTAATTTGGACCTCTACTGACGCATATTCCCCTAGAGAACGATAACAACCCCCGAGTCCTGCCTATACTATACTACACAATTAGGTACACTTACCTAGGGAGTTGTAAAACCGAAGTGAAGTTGCACGACCTCATCAATTTTAATAATGTAGAATGGAGAAATTTTTTGTATCCTGATCCATTTGATGATATAAACTCTGAAAAAGGAAAAATCAAAGACTCAAAAATTTTAATTGATGAGCCAACTATTCTTGAGAATAATGATTTACTTCCTCTGTCGCCCGTTATCGACTCGACTCTCCATGAAGAGTTGTCTGAGGTTGATACTTTTCCATCATCTCCTTCCGGAAATGAGGACAAAGTTTTCAATCCAGGCATACTCATTCATGGTATAACTCATTTTGTGAGTCAAGTAACACAAGATAAGAATTTAAAGATGAAAACCTCATCTGAGGCATCTTTAATTCTTGAGGAAAGTAACTTTCTACCTCTCCCTTCTGACCGTGAACTCCTTCTCTACTTAGAGTTAATTGTGATTGAAACTTTATTGAAAATGAGGACAAAGTTTTCAATCCCGGTATAATCATTTCAAAAGGAGTTTACTCTCTTACTCTGAAATTATCTCATCGGACTTATGAAAATTTCAAGATCGTTAATGTTCATCCGAATATTTTGAATGAAAGTCCAATGAAGATTTTTATGTTCTTCTGTTTCTGCCCCAAGGACAAAGGAATTCGAGGAGAGTCAAGCTAATGACTCGCACATAAACAAGCGCTTTTCGGGAGGCAACTCGTGTTATCTATCTATCTATCTTTATTTTTACTTTTCTTTTTATTTTTATTTTGAATAAGTGTGGTATATATAGCCTTAGTGTGGGGGAGTGCTTCTCTCTTTTGCTTAGCGAGTAGATTTTACTAGTGCTTGTTAAGTGACATTGTGAATTGGAAAGTAAGTGTTTGATCCATTTTGATTATACCCTTTGTAAATATAAATATAAATATATAAAATAATATACTTATAAATATATAAATAAAAGGGTAAGAATCAAAAATTCACAATTATAGTAATCCGAAAGTATGAATTCCCGGGTCGTTATCCCCAACGGAATGCAATTGAAAGCCGAGAGTTTTTTTGAGAATCGATGCTTGAATGAAACAAGATTGAGATTGGTTTTCTAAAACTACGGGAAAATTAATGCAATTTACACTAAAATTAACTAAGGCAACACAAATTTAAACTAAAAACGTAAAACGGGAATCCTAAAAACGCGTCTAAAATATCAACTACTTCAAATTTTAACCCTACACTAGAAATTTTTGCATATAAACCTCAAAAATTACAAAAGAAAATTTTATAAAAAAATTTATATTTTTTTGGCTTTTTAATAATTTTTTATGAGTTAAAAACTAATTTAATCTAATTAAAATCTTAGAAAATAGTAAATAAATACCTAAAAATTCCAAAAAATGATTTTCTATCTTAGAAAAGACTAAAATATGATAAAAATTAAGAAAACTATTTTAACTATTTTTTATAATAAAATTCTATTTAATTAAACTAATTTAAAAAGCTAAAAATGGAAATTAAAATCTAAAAATGGTAAAAATGATTTTAATGCTTGTAAACTTAAAAATATTTATTTTAAATCTAAAAACTATTTTTTGTAATTTTCTGAATTAATTTACTATTCTTTTCTACTTTTTAAAATTTTTACCTACGAAAATTAATTAAAATAAACAAATAAAGATGGAGAATTCCGAAAAATTACTAAAAAGTCCTAACAGTTATGAAAAAGATAGGAAAAATAAGCTTGATCTCACAGCTTATCAAATAAGCTAAAAATAAGCCCAAACTAGCTACGGCTTATAATAGAACATAATGGCTCAAAATGATGATAAAGGAATTGATTTTGCAAGGTATAACGAAAAAATTCCAAGGGTGCTAGTGGTAGTGAGTGTGGTGTTAAAATGCTTGGTTGATGGTGGTTGAGGTCCCGGGTTCGAGCTTAGGCTCACTTGGGGCTTCCCACTATCCCAAGCATTTTTATTTTTGCAAAAAATTTTAACAACTTTTTAAATAAGCTCAAAATAAGAAACTTTTGCAAAGGCACTTTTTATATAAGCCCAAAATAAGCACACAAATAAGCAATGAAAGAACAAAAACTGCTTTTTTTCTTTTTAAGGGCTTAAATGTAAATGGTTTGGTCTTTTTGGGACCAAATAAGCAAACAAAGAAGGCAAAATGAGCTTAAAAAACAAATTACTACACTATTAATAAGCAAGAATTGAACTAGGATTAAACTTAAAGATAATAATGCTACATAAGCTAAATTTATAAAATCGACAGGATAAACTAAATGGTCTTATAAATACTAAGTTAAAAAGAAAAAATAAGTCATATAAGCTCTAAGCTTAGGATCATTAAGCTAATGGACAAATTCTAGCCTAATAAGCAAAACTAAACCTAAATAAGGCAAAAGCAATAAGCAGATAAAGCTTAATAAGCACATGAGCCTAATGGCAAATTAGGACAATCAAAACAGCAAAGGGTCATTTTTGGGCTTTAATATTAAGCAAACCAAATTGATCCTTATGGGGAAAACGTTTATACCCCTTAAAAAAGCTTATCCTCAATAAAGGCAATTTATAATTCTGCCAAAGATAAGCATTTTTAAACTCAAATTACCTTTAAAAATTGCTTATGAAAATATGCTGGTTCGTTCCATTTCAAATCTTTAGAAAAAATTTTTACAATCTTAATATAGTATTACTTTTGAGCTAAAATTAGCCAAACAAAAGATCCTTATGGATCTCAGTACCTTCAAACAGTATTTAATTTGGACCTCAAAGAAACTTATATCATCAACCATAAAAACTATTTTGATCATTAGAGAAAGCCACAAAAAGTAAATGAAAAAGTTGTTTATCAAACTTTTCACACTTAGAAAACTTTTGGACAAAACTTGTCAGAAATAAAAAACAACTATTGCAGGATTAAAGAGACTTATACTAATGCATTTTTAACTTCAAATACAACTCAAAAACACTTCTTAAAAACTGTTAACAAAGTCTTAATCAATTAAGCTTTATGAATCCTTTTTTTAACATCACAGATTTACACATTCAATAGACAAATCCTAAAAACAGACTTCAAACTTATAAACCTTTTATAAAACTGATAAAAAAATCTTAACGGAAAGCATGGTTAAAGTTGACTAGTGAAAATCCCACCATGTTCCAATACATTTTTGTACCCATTTTGCAGGTTAAACCAAAAACACCCCTTTTAAAACTATTTTTACTATTTTAACTAGTAATCTAGATTTTTTACATGAACAACCCTTAAGACATATAATAAAATAGGCTTATATCAAACTCAAATGAGCTAGTTTTACAATAGTTAACCACCTAATAAGCTGGACCAAGACTTATGCTAAACTATAAAGCTATTTAGACAGATTTCAAAGAAAACTTGCACAAATGAAATTTTAAACTATAACTAAGCATTCATAAGCATTAGACTTCATAACAAAGCACAAATAAGCAAATAAGAACAAGCAATAAGAAACAATAAGCAGTAAAACAGTAAATAAGCTTAAAAAGTGAAAATAAAAGCTTACAAACACCCTTGCTCAAAACAGGGTAAATAGTTAAATCTACAAGCTCTAGCTTGTCAAAAAACAAGCTAGTGGGGTCTATAAGCTCTTCCCAAGCTAGCTTATCATCCAAATAAGCTGAAGTGTTTTGAGGGGTGGATCTTTTTAGTATTTTTTTTAGATTTTTATGATTAAAACAGGAAATTAATAAAAGTGTTTAAAACAGTAAATCTAGGTTGAATTCAAGAAACAAAAAGCTTAGCGAAGCTTTTAGGTAGATCTAAAAGCTGTTTTCTTAGTTTTCAGCTTAACATGGTTATATTAAATGAATCAAAGCACATAAAATTAAAACACAAACATCAAACTATTTATTTAATTACTTAAACTTTTACACGGAATTTGAAATACTAAATCTTTTAAAACTTAAATAAAAATCTACACTTAAATAAGAGAGACTTAAAAAGACTCTCCAAACTACAAGGGTTAAGCCTCTATTTATAGGATATAGGGCTAGATGCTTTGAGGTCTTTAGCTGGTTTTCTTGTGTGAGAGGAAAAGCAGCATCAATCTTGGCCCTTCAAATCATATTTGTGCTTATTTTGATCAATCATGGCCCTTGATTATTGCCATGCAATCATTCCCTAATGATTGCTTTTGGATTGCCAACGTGTCAGAGCAAAACGTCACTCATTGCATCATTATTGGCTTCTAAAAAGCGAGTTTAATCCTTGGGGTAAGTGTAATTTTGGAAGTGGATAGTAAATAGTAAAAATGGATACTCGCAGGAAAAAGGGAAGGATGCATAGTGTTTTGAAACCAGGGTGACATTTGGTGATATGGCACAAATGGTCCTTCAACTTATATATCTTATTTGCAATGAAAGTCCTTGTGGTAATGAAAATTTTGATCTTTTAGCAGAAGAAGTCCCTCAAAGTGTATAAAGTTATTACATGGTTGGTCCTTGTGTGGTTAACAAACGTTAATGATTTAAGGCTTAACAGCCGTTAAGTGATTGAGGTTTTGGGCTTGTTGGGCCGGGTATAAAAGGATTGGGCTTTTGTATTATGGCTTAAGGCTTATAAGATATAAGTGGGCTGTCCCGGGCCCACTAGGTGGGTACGGGTGGGCCCACTTTTGGCAATTTAGGTTTTTAGGTTCGGTTTTCGATGCTCTTTCCAATGCCTCATCCCGGGGTTGACTTTGAATTTTTGACTTTTTGTTGACTTTGACTTGGACTTTTTGACTTCTCACGGTCTTTTTGTTCTCGTGCTCGGTTTTGTCGTTTTGGCTTCGATTTTTGTCTTTTTCTTGGATATCTGTTTTCTGCACAATACAAATGCAAAACATACAAATACAATGTATTTTTGGTACGTTTTTAGTCATTTAAGTCCGGTTTTAGTGGTCAAAGGTATGTGTAATTAAACACGTACCAGGATTAATTAAAGGTTTAGTGATTAATAATTTTTCAAATTATTTAGATTTGAAATTTGATTGTTTAAAGGACAAAATCCGAAGAATAATCAAATTACACATCTAGTAATTATTATCTTTCTAAAAGATCGTTTTCAAAATAAACCAACGTTGTGAGAAAATTGTCTTTTCTAAGGATTATAATTCGTTAATAAACCTTAATCCACACTTAAGGAACTTTTAACGTCACTTAACAAGCATTTTTCTCATATATATCTTTTTAGATCAATTTAGCGTAATTAAGTTGTTAAGTATTATCATAGTATTAATATTAGCATAACTTTAGTATGAAAATAGTTTTATAAAAGTAGTGTAAAATCCAAAACCAAAAATATTTGATATCCAAGCATCCAACGATAAACATAAACGTGATTTTCAATTCATCTCTCGTTGGGACACGACATCCGGAAGTTTAATTATTGTTTGTCCTCAAGCAATTTTTATTCTATGTATATACTTATTTAGAACCCATGATTTAGCATTCCCGCTAATCATGTACCAAGACCTAGCATCCCAGCTAGTCTTATCATCAACGCGTACCAACACTCTTAGGGTCGCAACCCCGATAACATACCACACCTAAAGACTACAAGCTGGAGTATGTTTAGGGTGAAGAACCACACAGAAAGATCACACAGTGTAGGAAACTAGAAGGGGTGTTGAATAGTTTACCGGTTAATTGGCCGTTTTAAAACTTTGCTTAGAAAATTGTTTGATTCGAGTTGTATGTCAATCAATCAAAAATATGAACCACAACTAAAATATCTAATGAAATGAACTAAGTAAACAATAACAATATAGAGATAGAGAAAGAAACGATCAAACCAAGACACCAAGATTTATGGTGGTTCGGCAACGAAGCACCTCTTCGTTCCTACTCCACTCCCCGAGTACTCCACTCGAGATTTCACTATGTCAACAAGCTCCTTTTAGGCAGAGAAAACCGTTTGCACGTCGCTTACTTTCTTTTCCAACACTAAGCTAGATGTCGAGTTTTAATCTTAGCTAGAACCAATCTAAGACTTCACCAAATCTTTATACACTCACAAGATATATACCCTTGGATTAACATACAATCCAAGTCACACCAATATACAATTTACACTATTGGATCTACACACAATCCAATTTACACAACAACACAAAGTAAATGTAATGAAGATATGTGATCTTGAGGAGGAAGAGAAAGATCACTTGATAACAAATCGTATGTAGAAGAATACGATTGTTCTTCTCTTGCACTTGATTAGAAGAAGAAGGGAGAAAGAAAGATTTAATGACTTGAAACAAGATCAAGATATGTTAGTGATCAAGATATGTGTTTTAGAAAGAAAGAAAGAAGAGAGAAAAGTAGATCTGAAAAAATTTGTGGCAAGAGGTTCTGTTTTTCAGATGGGGTGCAGTATTTATAGAAGACAAAAAAATCCGTTATGCTGACGGCGGTCCTGGCGTTCCCTAATATATAAGGGGGCCGCCAGGCCTATAAGGGGGTCGCCGTAGACTACACTCCTCTTTTTTTCTTTTTGTGGGGATGGTGTTATCTGTTTTAGAACCTTCCATTTTGGGAGGAAAACCTGATTTCAAATTTATTATTTTAATAATACATTTCTTTTATAAATAAATATTTTGTTTTTATATAATTTTATAAATACATTTTTGTAGAAATGTAAGGTTTAAGAAAAATATTTTCTTGATCACTAATCATGTTTAATGTTTTGTTTATTCATACCTTAAGTGATTAACTTTAGAAATAGAATTTTATGATTAGTAATTTATAAACGTTTATTTTTATCGTAAACATTTTTACATTTTTTTATTATCAAAACATCGAGAGGTCGAAAAATATAAATAACGTTTTTAGACATTATTTGTATTAACAATCTCCCCCTTTTTGATGATGACAAAATATAAACTCATTTAGTATAAAATTAAAGGTTTATAAATTACTAATGAGTTTAATTCTATTTCTCCCTATTTTTGTCGAATTCAAAAAGGTTGATCGTTGAATGGTAGTAGCGAGAAAGAAATCGACGATTAAAGACTCCCCCTTGATGTATACTCCCCCTTGTTCCGGGCACCAAGGGATCGATCTTAAAATAAGTTGTTTGCTACAAAACAATATTAGAAATACAAGTGCAAACCAACATAGCATGAGAAATATCTCAACATCATAATCCACACATTTGGAAGCTCATAAATAAAGTTCATTCAAATTCTAAAAAGATCATATATAGCCATATAGGACAATATATGAAGATACAACATAAGATAATCATAACCTAACATAGCATAATTAGGACATCTAATGAAAATAAGCTGGTAGATTATTTAGGAGATATTTTAAGGAGAGTTGGTAGAGATGGATGAAGGGAAAAGAGTTGAGGGCCCAATTATGAGAGATTTGATTCGGTTGAGGTCATCTTGCAAAACATTGAAGATTTCATGAGTTTCCAAGCAACAGTGACAAAAGTCTGAATGAAAGTTTACTTGGTCTAGGTAAAGAGGATGAGTGAATGGTGAGGAGGGTGGTGAGCAATTAGTTAACTCAATTGCATGTTGAATGTTGATATCACGAAGATTTGAAAGGTGTAGTAGTTCATGCAAATGGTTTTCACTATGATTTTGAGTAGAGATTTGTAGAGGTAAGTAAGAAGATGTAGGATTAGATGAATTAGGAGAAGGAGGCAAAGGAGTGGTATCAAATATTAGAGAGTTTGGTGGAGATAGAGGAGGTGAGGCAGATGAGAGAGGGTTTATTGTTATAGGAGAAGTGGGTGGAGTCCTATTTGGTTAAAAAGAAGGTGGTGATGGTGGAAGATTATGACTTTGTCTCCAAGGTTCAAGAATTGCTCTTTTGTGTTTTTGTGAGTAGTCACGAGGAGATTTGTTAGAAGATGACATTAAAACTTTGAGGATATGTTTATAAGAGAAGTGGTGATTTGAGATGAAAAAGAATGATGTTTATATAGAAGAGTTTTGGGAAAGGCATGGTTTTGGTGGAATAAAGTTCTAAGAAGTGTTTAGTTTAGAAGGGAAATGATAGCTAGACCTAGGAAGAGTAGGATCAAAGTTGGAGACAAGGAGGGGACAGGAATATTTCATGTTTCTCCTGATGGCAGTCCCTTATATTGGTGGCGGTCCCATATATATTAGGGAGCCGCCCAACATTTAAGGGGGTCGTGTTCTTTGAGAATCAAGAAATTTTCTAGAAGTTTGATCCTTTTCAGAGTGGTCAAAGAGGATTAGAAGAGCGATTATGACATTTCCATCACTTCAAGAATTACATAATGTATCTAAAGGAGTAAATAAGTCATGTAATGTGGCTAAGATAAAGCATATAAACGACTAAGATGTCTACTAAATATTGCATAGCAATCATTAAACGTAATTAGAGGAAGTTATACATGATTAGAAAATATCATAATAATACCTAGTTTAAGTCTATTTGCATGATAATCCTATCAAACATACGTGTTATGTTACTACATCTATGTTACGTGTAATGATCATGATGCGCACATCGATCGTCTTCAGAATTTTTGTTAGTTGGGATGATATGTAAACGATTCATTTTAGTTGGATAGAAGACGAAGTTATGATTGTTTAAAGAAAATTTGGTTAGATTGTCGAGAAATTTTGACAACAGAAATCCGTATGGCAAGATGCCATTGGATCGATGTTTGAAGTCATTTATTCGATTAAGAATGAAATGAGAGATGTTTAAGGTTGTGGAGGAAGTGATGCAGAAAAGCATATATGCTTCACAAGCTACAATAGATTTTTATCGATATCAACAGTACATATGATGTTCTCACGAATGAGAAGATGTGCCGCTTTGAGATAAGGACAAAGTTCTTCGAGGAAAAGGTTATAAGGATCCCCAAGAGCAAACTTGAAATCATTTAAACGTTTCTTAGTTATATTGTATATGATTGAGGTTGGATGTGTTAATTTGATATAGAGAGGATCTTTTGTTGGAGTGTTGTTGTGTTTATTGATGAATTTCAAGGACCATTCATTGTTGTAAAAACAATGTCCCTCAAACGAAATATTGAGTAGTGTTCCAAAATCCTAAAATGAAGCACCAACTCACTTTCTATTTATTTCAAACAATATAATGCAAAAATAATTTACAAGAGTTAGTTCAAACGTTTGATAAAATTCGTATATGAATTTTGGATACAAATTTCCGTTTAAATGAAGAAATGTTTGAAATCTGGTTTTGTTTAGCTTCATTTCTAAAATACCTTTGGAATAAAATGTTTCATCAATAATTCTTCCGTCATGAATGGGTCGTAAGGGTATTTTTATGAATGGTGATTTTTGTGAAGAGTTGGTGTGTTCAATAAGGTAAGATTTATGGTGAGTTCTTGGTCTTTTGTGTCTTTCTTGAGACATTCTTTTGTATACCTATCATCAATAGATATATTTTAGAAGACATTACATATAAAATTTATCATTTGTTAGGCAAATGTCTAATGTGTGCTTATATGTAACAAATGTGGAGTAACGATTAACTCGACCTAAATATAAAATCCTAAGAGTTAACCCAAACGCTCCTTAGTTTGATTTTGCTCAACCAGACAAGTCGAAAAATACATATGAATTATGTATCTCGAAATTTGTTCATGAGATCATTATGTATGTATTTGAAAACGTTTTTAGATTGGATTAACAATGCATAACAATAATTTTATTATATTCCTAACGTGAGTGATTTGAAAATAAAATTAAGGTTTTGGTTCAAAATCAATTTTTCAACAAATTCACAAATGTATGCAAATTCTATATCTACGGGAAGCATATTTGTTATACATTGTATCCTAGTAGTCTTAATTGTTCAATATTGAAAGAAAGATCAAAAATCCCCAATTTCAATTTTTGATGTTCATCATGAACCCTAGACTCAAATTGAAAGAAAATAAATGAAATGACTTACAATTGATGATCTTTGTGATGTTAGGAATGATTATTAATGTTGATTTGATCTTCAATTGATGTTTTAATGGTTGGATTTGAGTTTTGGTGGGTTTTGTGCGTTTTCGTCACCTACAGCACGAAGGGGAGTGTTTGTTTTCGTGGTTTGGAAAATTTTTGTTAAGTGTTCATATTTTTGATTTCCTGATGGCGGTCCCATATCTCCTGGCGGTCCCAAATATATTGGGGGGCCGCCTATATCATTATGCATGTGTTTGAAAATGTTTTTAGATTGGATTAACAATGCATAACAACAATTTTATTATGTTCCTAACGTGAGTGATTTAAAAATAAAATTAGGGTTTTGGTTCAAAATTAATTTTTTGTTTAATCTTACTAATGTATGCAAATCCTATGTCTACGGGAAGCATATTAGTTATACATTGTATCCTAGTAGTTCTAATTGTACAAAATTAAAAGAAAAATCAAAAATCCCCAATTTCAATTTTTGTGTTCATCATGAACCCTAAACTCAAATTGAAAGAAATTAAGTGAAATGACTTACAATTGATGATCTTTGAGATGTTAGGAATGATTATTGGTGTTGATTTGGTCTTCAATTAAGGTTTTTATGGTTGGATTCAAGTTTTGGTATGTTTTGGGTTGTGTTCGTCGCACCAGTAGATAAGGGGGTGTTTGTTTTTCAATTTTGAAAATTTTTGGTTAAGTGTCATGTTTTGTGTCATTCTGGTGGCGGTCCCATATTCACCTGGCGGTACCAAATATATTGAGGGGCCGCCTATATGGGGGCCACCCTCAGTGAGGGTTTTTGGACTTGATTTTGACAAAATTTTGTGAAGAAGAGTGATGTTTTAATTTGCATTTCACGAATTAAAGATGCTTAAAGTACTTCGGATGAAGTATTTAAGTTGTCACGACACGGAATGGAACACGAACTTGAATTGAGACAAAAGAATAAGAATCGAACTATATGATTTATGGAATGGTTCAAAGTCATTCTAAAACCAAGACGTCGATAGAATAAAAACGAATTTTTTTTCCCACCCATTTAAAGTGTTTATTAGAATGTTCGGCGATGTTGTCGACGGACGAACTTTTCAAATTGAGATATGCCTTTTTGGACATTATCAGGAGTAAACGTGGTGACATATTCATGTGTTTTTTTGTACGAGAATGTTTGCACCGGGTTCTTGCAAAGGTCAATCACCTTATGTTGTCGCACATATGGAACATCGTCGATTCGTACGTCGTAGTCGATGAGAGCTTGTTTCATCCATAGTGCTTGTTGACATGCCTTTCCGGCGCTTACGTATTCGGCTTCGGTAGTGGATATAGCAAGAGCGGTTTATTTCTTTGAGAACCAAGATGTCAAACAACATCCCACGAACGTACAAATGCCGCTAGTGCTCTTTCGGTCTACATAATCTCGCTCATGATCAGAGTCGGCATATACTATAGTTTCTATGCCAATCCCCTTAGGATACCATAATCCTAAATGCGTAGTGCCTTTAATGTATCAGAAGATAGGTTTAACAACCGCTCAAGTGAGAGTTTTGGGGGCCTCTTGAAAGCAGGCACAAAATCAGACACTAAACATGATATCGGTCCACTTGCCGTTAGATATTAATAAATTACCTATCATAGCCTCGATACTTGGTACTAACATCTACCGACACATACTCCTTCATCTTTTGTATGAGTTTTAGTATCCGAAGGAAACATGGGGGTTTTCATTGGTTTAATGAATCTTCTAGACCAAATTTCCTTAGCATATTTTTAATAATACTTTAGATTGATTAAAGAAATAAACCGTCTTCATTTGTTTAATTTTATATCCACGAAAATTTATAGTTCAACCCCATCATAGTCTCATCTCGAACTCGTCATGCATGATTTTGGAAAAATCATCACACATGTCTTGACAAGTCAAACCGAATATAATGTCATCGACATATATTTGAACAATGATGAGATTTGAACTTTTCTTCTTAGTAAAAAGTAGTGTTATCTACATGAACCCATTTTAATTCATGTTTAATAAGGAAGTATTTCAATCTATCATGACAAGTTTTGGGTGCTGTTTTTATGACCATATTACGGCTTTCTTTAATTATGAACATGATCCGTTCTTTTAAACATCAATGAATCCCGGAGGTTGTGCCACATATACCTCCTCATTGATAAACCCCGTTCAGGAATGGTGCACTTTAACATCCATTGGAATAGTTAAAAATCTAAGGCCCAAGCATACAGCTAATAATATCAATTGACTCAATTCTAGCAACCGGAGCATAGTTCCAATCATAATCGATGGCCTCTTTTGGTGTGTAGCCTTGAGCAACATACCTAGCCTTATTCGAAAACAATAATCTTTCTTGTCTAACTTATTTCTAAATACCCACTTAGTTCCTATAATTGTCATATTCTTAGGTTGTGGAACTAACTCCCAAACGTCGTTAGCAGTCGTTAGCAATGAATTGATTTAATTCTTCTTGCATTGCGACTATCCAACTTTCATCTCCTAATGCCTCATTCACATTCTTAGGTTCTATAGTTGATATAAAATAAAAGAAGTTACTTTGATTTTGGCTTGTACCTAAAGGTTTTCTTTGGTTATGGTTCTGATGACATATTTATAATAGGGATGGTATCCTAATTCCTTGATGTTGGACTACTTTCATCAATTTCTAAGTTTCATCTCAAAATAACATTTTTTTATTTCTAGTTTTTTTTTTTCGGTGACCCTTAATTGCTCATACCCTCATCAAAGTCATCATCCACCAAGGTGTGTCTTAGAGAGTCGGAGGAGTTTCAATCCGAATGTCAGCGTTAAGTGATTCTTCGATTTCTAGTTTGTTTTGTTTAAGAATGATCAGGCTTACTATTTTGAGAATAACCTAAAAAGACACCTTCGTATGACTTTAGGTCAAACTTGGTAAGGTAGTCTTTTGTGTTTAAAATGAAGCATTTGTTTCCAAACACTCTAAAATAATCTAGTGTAGGTTTTCTACCTCTTAAGAGTTCATAAGGTGTTTTTCCACTATAATGGCTCTAATGAGAATTCGGTAAGAATGTATGTTGAAGTATCTACGACGTTACACCAAAACTTTTATGGTATTGATTGCTCATTCAACAATGGTTCTACTCGTTCATGAGTGTCCTATTTTTCCTTTCAACCACTCTATTTGATTAAGGAGTGCGTGGAGCCGAAAAGTTATGAGTAATACTATTGGCATTACAAAACTCTCCAAATTGCACTTCATTATCAAATTCTCTACCTTGGTTGGTTCTTATTGAAACTATTGTACATCTTAATTGGTTTTAGATTTTCTTACATCAATATTTTTGAATTGGATTGAAAGCTCAGTTTTATCCTTATAAATCTAGTCCAAGTGTACCTAGATTGTAGTCATCACTATGAATAGGGTGTAATGGTTTCCTCCATAACTCTGTATGGCGGATGGACTGAAGATATCCATATGGATAAGTTCTAAGCATCTAGTCATTGAGACTACATTCTTAGCTTTGTGACTAGCATGAGCTTGTTTTCCTATTTTGCAAGCATCACAAAAGTGTTTATCAAACTTAAGCTTATGTAAGTTTCTAACTAAATCCTAGAGGCCAACGAATGAGAATGATACCAAATATTTGGTGGTGTCCTAATCTCCAATGCCACAAGGTGGAAAGATTCATCAATTATTGTTAACAAATGTATCTTAGGCTTATTTCCTAATTTCCATCACATATAAGCTTTCTTTTCTAATACCACTACTCGACTTTAAACCGTCTTAATGATTTCACTATCATGTTCAGAGAAAGTTACTCTACACTTATTATCACATATTTGTCCTATACATAGCAAATTAAATCCTAAGTTATCAACATGTTCTACATTGTCTATTTTGAGAGAGTCATTAGAAATCGTACCTTTGCCAATGATGTTACATCGAAGATTACTACCAAAAATGACATTACCTCCATTGTATGCCTTGTAGGTGGAGAAAAGCTTTCGGTTTCCCGTCATAAGTTTAGAGCATCCGCTATCCTTGATCCATTTATCGGGCTCCAAGTCGACTCCAAGGCATATCTATTTATATAAGACAATAACTCAAACATTTGGTCCCCAATATCTCATGGGTCCAAAGTTGTTTTGCCAAACATCCCTTGCAATTTGATGCAATTAGGTTAGATGTGGAGAATGAAGACACATTTCCCAATGCATGATAACTTTGACGTAGAAAGTTGTTCCAAGTTACGGGAAATCCATAGGGTTGGTTTTGTCGACCAACATGTCTTTTAGGTTGCGGTGTTTAAGGACGAGAATAATTATTATTGACTCTTCTAGGAGGTGGAGTTTTAGATCTAGAATTAGGTTTTAAAAATCCAACTCCGGGTTTTGACAATGGCTTATAGAATTGTTTAACTTCATTGTCACTAGCAACGGGAACTTTGACTTTGTTTACAATTATGTGTTTTGGTCTAGGACCCAAAATAGATTTTTAAAAAGAAACAGATTTCACAGATCCAGGAGTTACTAGCGTCGTCCCATAATTATTTTTAGGGTCGCCGGAATCATTAAAGGGCCGCCCATAATTATGGGACGTCCATCAGAACACCCCCTTTTTTTTTTTTATTTTTTCTGAGCTTTATTCACAAATTTATTTTCTTAGTTCCACTAGATGAAGCTTTCACAAATGAATTAAACCCTAAACCAAATTTTATTCATCGTAGAGTTTTTTGAGTACTTAACATTTCATTTAAGCAATGTATACTCTTTTTAAATTTGTTTAATCTAGTGGATTCATCCTTGAGCTTTTCATTCTTAATTTTAAGTACATGACACTTTGCACAATCGAGATCAACTCCTTTGTTTTTCTCGAGTGTGGACAATTTATCTTTTAATTCTCTAAGCTTATTTTCTAGACTGTTTCTAGTAGCTTTTAACCTTTTGTTTTTGGTGATTATCTTTAGACTCATTTTGCATAACTTATCATATTCGTTGTCTAAAGCTATATCATCAATTGATGAGTTTTCATCACTAAAGTAGGAGGATTCAGAACATACCTCATTTGGTGCTTGAGCTACAAGACATGTCTCGTCTTTGATCTTGTCATCAATCTCTTCACCGCTATCGCTCCAAGAACCTCCAACAAATGCTCTTTGGTTCTTGTCTCTTGGTGGTTTTGGACATTCTCTAATAAGATGATTTGGATCTCCACATCTAAAGCACTTCCTTTCACTTTTTCCGTTTTTGTCGTCTCGGCTTCTTTGAAAGGTCTTTTTGTCATTCCGAGGTTGTCTTACGAATCTACCTCTTCTCCTAAAGAACTTAATTGAAGTCTCTTACCCGCCATGGCTACTCTTCTCTTCATACTAGAAGTCCGAACACACTTATCACTAGATTTCTTTTCTTAGCCTTAAAGCAAGAGATTCTTTCAACCTTTGCTTGACTATTTCAGATCTTTCTTGAAGATCATCTCATGGACATTGAGGATTCCAATGAGCTCATCAAGAATAGTGATGTTAAGATCTTTTGATATCTTTCAAACCGCCAGTGACTTTGCCACTCCATTTAGGATGTAGAGCCTAAGACACTTCCTTACGTAGTTCTTACTAGAGTAACCTCATCAGGAGAGGCTTTAAGACTAGTAATAATAGTATGTAAAACTAGCAAATGCATTATCTTTAGATTCGTCTTTGGAAATGACAATTGTCATAATGTTGAATTAACCAAGAGGTAGAACTTATTATCTTTGACTTGTATTAACCTTGATGGTGATTAACAAAGTTTTCCAAATTTCTTTGCCCGTATTGCACCTGAAAATTAGTTCATACATCTAGTCTAGGCTAAAGCATTGTAAATATACCATTTTGGCTTCATTTTTTTTTGCAAGCCTTCTTTTAAGATCATGCAGTCTTGATATTCAAAGGGACAACCTCATCATTTTTTGATTTTCCGGATTTTGAATAATAAGATGAAAATCACCATTTGTAATAACATGCCTAAGATCTAGATCTTTTGATTTAACATATGTCTAGAATCTATTTTTCCAATAAATAAAACTATCGCTTTCAAGGAGTGGTGGTCTTTGCATAGATTGCCCTTCTAGATATTTTTCGGAATCCATAGATCGATCTAAGCTTTAAAATACAATATATTTTTAAAATCTTGAGTGACCTTGCTCCTGATACCAATTATAGGAAACTAGAAGGGGGGTTGAATAGTTTATCGATTAATTGGCCGTTTTAAAACTTTGCATAGAAAATTGTTTGATTCGAGTTGTATGTCAATCAATCAATAATATGAATCACAACTAAAATATCTAATGAAATGAACTAAGTAAACAATAACAATATATAGATAGAGAAAGAAAGAAACGATCAAACCAAGACACCAAGATTTAAAGTGGTTCGGCAACGAAGCACCTCTTCGTTCCTACTCCACCCCCCTAGTACTCCACTCGAGATTTCATTATGTCAACAAGCTCCCTTTAGGCGGAGAAAACCATTTACACGTCGCTTACTTTGTTTTCCGACACTAAGCTAGATGTCGAGTTCTAATCTTAGCTAGAACCAATTTAAGACTTCACTAAATCTTTATACACTCACAAGATATATACCCTTGGATTGACATATAATCCAAATCACACCAATATACAATTTACACTATTGGATCTACACACAATCCAATTTACACAACAATACAAAGTAAATGTAATGAAGATATGTGATCTTGAGGAGGAAGAGAAAGATCACTTGATAACAAATCGTATGTAGAAGAATACGATTGTTCTTCTCTTGCACTTGATTAGAAGAAGAAGGGAGGAAGAAAGAATTAATCACTTGAAACAAGATCAAGGTATGTTAGTGATCAAAATATGTGTTTTAGAAAGAAAGAAAGAAGAGAGAAAAGTAGATCTAAAAAAATTCGTAGCAAGAGGTTCTGTTTTTCAGATGTGGTGACCCAGTATTTATAGAAGACAAAAAGAGCCATTATGCAGACGGCGGTCCCGGCGGTCCCTAATATATAAGGGGGCCGCCAGGCCTATAAGGGGGTCGTCGTAGACTACGCTCCTCTTTTTGTCTTTTTGTGGGGAATGTGTTATCTGTTTTAGAACCTTCTATTTTGGGAGGAAAAATCTAATTTCAAATTTACTATTTTAATAATACATTTCTTTTATAAATAAATATTTTGTTTTTATATAATTTTATAAAAACATTTTTATAGAAATGTAAGGTTTAAGAAAAATATTTTCTTGATCACTAATCATGTTTAATGATTTGTTTATCCATACCTTAAGTGATTAACTTTAGAAATAGAATTTTATGATTAGTAATTTATAAACGTTTATTTTTATCGTAAACGATTTTACATTTTGTTATTATCAAAACATCGAGAGATCAAAAAATATAAATAACGTTTTTAGACATTATTTGTATTAACACACAGCAAAGCGTACCAACACATATCATTTACATATCAGTCATAAGCACATTAATTGTCCCAAAAACAAAACCACGTTTCGCACAGTTCAGAAAACAGTTCAAAACACATTTCGGTATCATTTTCCCCCAACAGAAAAATAGTAAAAATGGGGCTACGAGAACTCACCTTAAGCAAGTCTTTAGCAACCAAATCTCAATCACACAAGCAAATGCAACGACGTCCGCACACGACCTAGTCCAATTAATGTCCCATTTTAATCATTTATTTCCAAAAACAGTTTTCCAGGTATGATGCATAGAGATTAGATGCTTGTTGTATGGAAATCTTAAACGTTTTAGTGGTGTGATGGTTGACTTCTTAACTCCAAAAATACCACATCAAAATCCATATCTTAGTACAATATACTTATACTTATACTATTTAGCAAAATAGATAAGTAACATAAGTAAATATTTATAATAAATACTTATAAATATATCTTGATAAGTCCATTCGGTACACTTAGTTACCATAATTATCATCTTATACTTTACGAAATGAAACGTTTATGTTTGCTAAAAATTTTAGAAAGGTTTCGTGAAAAATTATATTTTTTTGTCTTTTAGTCAACTTATTAAAATAATAAAAAAATTAATATTTTATTATTAAAAATAAAAATCATATTTTAAGTAAAAATTTTAAGTAAAGACTTTTTACGAAATTTCGGCATGACCCATACGTTTAAATGACATTTCCCAAGGTTTTTAAACCTTAATTTCAAACAAGTTTCAATATTTCAACACTTTTCAACCAAATTCCAAAAATCACCTTTCACGACGTTTACGAAGATACTTTCTCAAAACGACTTTCAATATAAGATCACAAGTATATTTATCTTCCCAAAAGTTCGTCAAAATCCTCAAAACGAATAGTTTACTCTTATTGGACTTTAAGGCCCAATAAGGGTCCATTAAGGTGTTTATGTATCCTATATACATAAGCTCAAATTAATAAGCAAATAAGTAATCCGGACCACAATAAGCCACAGCTTATTGATTGCTTATTGGGTCGTGAGTCCATAAGCTCTAAAATATATTTATGAAGCAAAAAAATAAGCTAATAAGCTACGTATCGCATTTGGTTATCCCCATAAGCTAATAAAATAGTTCAGAAAATACGACATACTAGGGTAATAACCAAAAATACCCTTCTTGTATCTTCCCCTTTTCGTCGTGAGCTTTTAAGCCTAAAATAAGCTATTCGAGCTAATAAATAAGCCAATAATAAGAAATATACAAAATAAGCTACATAGCAAATATATGTTTTGCAACCATCACGACCACAATATCAAAACCTTATCCTTGTTTCATTTTATTCGAACCCCAAACGCACCCTATATGTCTATTTATAAACTTTACGCTTTCGATTTTAAATTTGAAATACTTACAAAAATGATCTTTAAAAATTTATTTCGACGCGAACCAGACAACCCAAACGTTGTTTAAATGCTAACCCGTGCACTAGAATCAACCCGGAAGTATCCAAACTCTCATTTTTTTTATCAAAGTTTCAAAAATTATTTGTGTGATTGTTGCCTAGTTCGGACGCAAGAGATGAGAGAAAGAAAATGATGTGTGTGTTTTGATTTTCAAAATACCATGTAGTGTGTGTGTTTTAGATGGATACAAAAGACCTGTGTACTAAGTTAGGACATACTTAGCTAAAATTAAGCCATCTTGTCCCCTTGCTTTATCTAGAACCGGTCAAGGCATCCTATGCCCCCGGGTGTCTTTGTTTTGGTGTCGGGATCACTTAAAAACTCGTAAAACTCAACCGTAAATTATTCCCCAAAGTTACTTAGCATTTTTATTCACTTTAAAAATACTTTTCCAATAACTTAGAGTATTTACTTGACATATTTTCATATTAGACCTCCCAAAACTCATTTTGGACATTAACGAACATGTCGGGACTCGTTTTTCGGCATTTCTTAAATTTCACAGGTCACCCCCCTGGAATATAAATAACCCAATAATAACCTCTAAAAAGGATTATTATACACGATAAACCATCAATTTCTATGATTCTTATAAAATCACCACCGTCAACACGGTACAATATTCTAAATAACTGACAAACGTTAAATAGTCAAAGGACCAAATTAGAATATTCAAAACACAAAAGGGGCAAGGGTTACATTCTACCCCCTTAAAAGAATTTCGCCCCCAAAATTCAACTACTTATCAACACTAAACAGATGCGGGTACTTAAGTTTCATCTGATCCTCGCATTCCCATGTGAATTCAGGTCCACGTTTCGAATTCTACTCCGCTTCAATTTCTTGAATTCTCTCTCCAAGATTTCCACAGGCTCCTCCACGAAATTCAACTTAGCATCTACTTAGATCTCGTCCAAGGGCACTTGCAGTGTTGGATCAGCCAAACACTTCTTAAGGTTCGACACGTGGAACGTGTCATGAACACCGTTCAACTCCTCAAGCAAATCTAACCGATAGGTCACCAGGCCTACCTTCTAAATGATCTCAAATGGTCCAACAAATCTAGGTGTTAATTTTTCCTTCTTCCCAAAGCGTACCACACCTTTCCAAGGCGGCACTTTGAGCAAGACATAATCACCTACACTAAACTCTAAAGGCTTCCTCCTCTTATCCACATAACTTTTCTGACGATCACGCGCAGCCTTAAGTCTATCCTTAATCTGCGAGATCTTCTCAGTGGTCTCTTGCACTAACTCATGTCCTATCAACCGACCCTCTCCAACCTCAGCCCATATAATCGGGGAACGACACTTACTACCATACAAAGAAGACAATCTATCACACTTTAATGATAACTATTGTTATATGAAAACTCAACTTATGATGATGAACATTCCAACCTTTTCCCCAAAGTCTTGACGCACGCTATAAGCATGTCTTCAAAGTCCTGAATAATACGCTCATCTGACCATCGGTAGAGGATGGTAAGTTGAACTCAGTTACCTGGTTCCTAATGCTCTTGGATTGACTGCTTAAAACCTCGATGTGAAACCGACTATCCGATCAGATATGATCGAGATGGTACACCTTGCTAGCAAAACAATCTCATTAGGTATAACCAAGCCAAGTACTATCCATTCTTTATAATCCTCTACGCTCACCTGGTTGGGTAGCTTAACATAAAATCATAAAACTTTAACCCCTTTTTAATTAGTACAATAAGCAGACTTAGTCAGGTCAACAATGTCCCAGATGTTGTCATTACTAATACTGGTCTAGGCAACTAGTCACAAAGTCCATTGTATCCCTTCCATTCCATTCGGAAATTTAAGTTTACTAGCAGCAAAGAGACGGCTCTGATGTCAGCATCAACCTTCTCAAACAAGTCAACACACTTATCAATACACAAACTAAGTCCTTCTTCATTACCGACACCAATACCTATATCTAAAGTATAATACATCATATCGCTCCTGGGTGTACAGAGTACTTTCGATTATGGGCTGTGTCTATTATCAGGGTTCTCACATCACCCTTTAAATGGACCCATATTCGATCCAGGTAATACAACGCTCTATCATTCCTAAGTTTAATCATCTCATCTAAACCTTTCTGCAATCCCGCAGACTCATCAGACGCCTCTTATGAGGCCTCTAGAATCGATCATTGAGCTTGACCGATAGGGTATATGTATAAGCTCTAATCTTCTTAGGTTTCTAATCTCTTCTTCCTACTTAATGCATCAGCCACTACATTCTCCTTACCAGGATGGTAGCGAATTTCATAGTCATAATCACTAAACAACTCTATCCAGCGACGTTGTCGCATATTCAACTCTTTCTAATAAAAGATATGCTGAAGACCCTTATGATCTGTATATACGACACTCTCGGTCCCATATAAATAATGTCTCTTAATCTTAAGTGCAAACACAACCGTACCCAGCTCCAAATTATGGGTGTATACTTATATCCTGATTATTTAATCTACTAGATGCATAGGCTATCACCTTACCTCTTTGCATCAACACACAACCTAATCCTATGCCAGACGCATCACAATACACCACAAAATCTTTCGATCCATCGGGGAGAGCTAGAACAGGTGCATTACACAACTTATCCTTCAAAGTTTGAAATGCATTCTCCAGTTGTAGGTCTTACTTTTCTGAGTCAAGACAGTAAGTGGCTTAGCTATCTTAAAAAAGTCCTTAATGAACCTACAGTAATACCCTAAAAATCCTAAGAATGAACGAACCTTAGACGGAGTTCTAGGGGCTTTCCAATTCTTAACAACATCAATCTTACTGGGGTCTACATGAATACCATCTCCATTAATCACATGTCCTAGAAACTATACTTTCCGCAACCAGAGTTCACACTTAGAAAACTTAGCATATAGTTTCTCTTTCTTAAGCAATTCTAACACTAGCCCTAAGTGCGCTTCATGCTCCTCCCGAGTCTTAGAGTAGATTAAAATATCATCAATGAACATTATCACAAACTTGTCGAGATACGGCCTACATACTCGGTTCATTAGATCCATAAATACCGCTGGTGTGTTAGTCAAACCAAAGGGCATTACTGTGAACTCGAAATGTCCATAACGAGTTCTAAATGCAGTCTTTGGAATGTCACCCTCATGCACTCTCAGCTGATGGTATCCGGACCTAAGATCTATCTTAGAGAAGTACCGTGATCCTTGAAGTTAGTCAAATAGGTCATCAATCTTAGGGAGTGGATAACGGTTCTTAATGGTTAACTTGTTCAGCTCTCTATAGTCAATACACATCCTAAAGGATCTGTCCTTTTTCTTAGCGAACAATATCGGTGCTCCCTAAGGCGACGAGCTTGGTCTAATGAAACCTTTGTCCTTGAGTTCTTTGAGTTGACCCGACAACTCCTCCAATTCAGAAGGTGCCAAACGATAGGGAGACTTTGCAATCGTCATTGCTCCAGGGATTAACTCAATCCGAAATTTGATTTCTCGATCAAGCGGCAATCCAGATAGGTAATCCGGAAATACCTCAAGAAAATATCTCACTACCACTATCTCTTCTTGTTTTTGTTCCTTAGTCCTAGCACTTATCAGCTGTCTCACCTTCTCTTTTGGTTTCTCTCCTAATACTCTAAGCACCTTTCCATCTAGTAGTGGTATCCTCACTACTTTCTCATGATACATTATCTCAGCCTTATGGTCAAACAACCAATCCATTCCTATGATCACATCAAAGCTCTCACTTCCAAAGGGTATCAAGTTAATGTCAAACACATGACCTTCTATTTCTAATTTGCACCTCTTAATAACCTTATCAATCTCTACTAGCTGTCCACTAGCTATCTCAATCTCATAACTGAAACCTAAATCATTGGGCTCTATGCCTAACAGAGGTATAAAGGTAGTGGAAACGAAGCTATAGTCGGCACCAGAGTCAAACAAGGTAGTGGCATAATGATCGTTTAGAGTAAACGTACCCGTCATAATGTTTGGGTCCTGACGAGCTTCCTTTGCTCCCAACATGAATGCCCTACCTTTTGCCTGATTCCCTTGGTTCGCACGACCCTGACCCCCATTAACAGCCACGACTTGGTTCTGATGGTTCCCCCCCATTTCCTCTCTTCTCAGGGTTCTTTTTGATGGATCCATTCCTGGCTTCATTAGTCAATGTGCCAGCTATCTGCACGGCCTTTTGGATTATCTTTGGCTCCATTACTGCCACCATTCCTCGAATTTGTAGATCAAGGCCATACACATACCTTTCAATCCTCTTACTTTCAGGGGTTACTAAGTGAGGCATTAACCTAGCTAACTCATGAAACCTATCAGTATACGCAGCATAGCCAGCCCCGACCATGACGTGATTCTACAATTCAGTTTCCAACTTTTGCATCTCATTACTAGGGCAAAATTCCTCTCTAGTCAAAATCTTAAAGTCTTCCCAAGACATACCTATAGTGGCTTCTCGACCTCGTGTGTGGATTTGAGAGTTCCACCACGTGAGAGCCTTACCAACAAATGAACTAGCAGTGTACTTCACCTTTTGACTATCCCTACACCCACTCATATCCTGAACTGACTCCATCTTCTCAATCCAAAGGGTATACACTATAGCACCTCCCTTACCATCATACTTCTTAGGGTTACAAGCTAAGAACTCCTTATAGGTACAACCCCTACTAACATCACCCCGGATGTTGTCATTGACGACATCTCTATTCTGATTCCTACCATTTCCTTGACCTCTACCTTGGTCACCTACTTGAGCTACAATTGTAGGGAGTAAATTTTGCAACTGTGGTGCAATAATGGTGGATATGTCGGGGACTCCGTTAACACCATCATTCACCTCACTACCCTGACCACCTACTTGGCCACCCTGACCATTAACCCTACCATCAACCTGATCACTAGAACGACCTCTAGTCCTACCACCACCACTACCAGCTCGTTCACCCGTTCCCCCTCCTCGTGATGCGGTAGCAGGCCGGCCAGCACTTCGGGTCGTCATCGTAGGCGGCATTATCTACACGAGGGAGAATCATAGGCAACTTTAGGTAAGCGAAATGGTCAACACGTATAGGATAACTTAATATGCTATACTACGCACAATATGATCCTAAGGTGTCAACACCGATTTGTGTGGACGACAATACTAAATATGTGTGAGTTGTGATACGTTTATAATTACGTTGGCCATCGTATTTATACCCGTATCCTTTCCCAGTTGTACTTAGTATTAGGCTCACACATTTCAATGACTAACTTAACTAGTACTATATACCATATAACCACATAAGCACGTATAAGCGGAACACCGCGCACATTGATCCTATGACACCACTATATGCAGGTTCCTATGTTATATAGTCTAGGCCAAACCACCTAGTTCTCTATAACCTTCGCTTTGATTACCATTCTGTCACACCCCGTCATAGGCGAAAACATGGGAATGCAACGTAATGATCAATCATAACACAAGATACAAAATAGAGAAAATCAAAAATGCATAAATGATAAGTGTCATGATGACCATCAACCTCAATACAACCTTGAATAATGTACCAAGTCTATTACACGGCATATTGTCGCCAATTATTACAATCTTAAGCCCTCGTAGGGGTCCATACAATCTTATCCTCAATCCTTAAGAAACCAAATTCATAACAAACATCAAAATGCAAGACTTCTCAAACAAGATTCCTACGGGATTCTCTAAAAGTCTGCTACAAGCATCTCACTTTAACGATCATTAACTTCACCTGAAAATGATACTCGAAAATGTTAACAATAATGTTGGTGAGCTCGTAGGTTTGACTCAAAACCCAGTCGCTATGCCAATATCTCAAACAGTTGGACAATTATGCTATAGGACAGTGAATATATGCAGAACAAAAAAGAACCCATAACTTAGCATCCCCGCTAATCAAGTACCAAGACCTAGCTTCCCCGTTAGTCTTATCACCAGCGCGTACATACGCTCTTAGGGTCGCAACCCCGATGACATACTACGCCTAAAGACTACCAACTAGAGTATGCTTAGGGAGAAGAATCACACAGAAAGATCACACAGCAAAGCGTACTAACGCATATCATTCACATAGCAGTCATAAGCACATTAATTATCCTAAAAACAAAACCACGTTTCGCATAGTTCAGAAAATAGTTCAAAACACATTTGAGTATCATTTTCCCTCAACGAAAAAACATTAAAAATAGGGCTACGAGAACTCACCTCAAACAAGTCTTTAGCAACCAAATCTCAATCACACAAGCAAATGCAACGACGTCCGCACATGACCTAGTCCAGTTAATGTCCCATTTTAATCATTCATTTCCAAAAATAGTTTTCCAGGTATGATGCATAGAGATTATATGCTTGTTGTATGGAAATCTTAAACGTTTTAGTGGTGTGATGGTTGACTTCTTAAATCCAAAAATACCACATCAAAATCCATATCTTAGTACAATATACTTATACTTATACTATTTAGCAAAATAGATAAGTAACATAAGTAAATATTTATAAAAATACTTATAAATATATCTCGATAAGTCCATTCGGTACACTTAGTTACCATAAATATCATCTTATACTTTACGAAATGAAACGTTTATGTTTGCTAAACATTTTAGAAAGGTTTCGTGAAAAATTATATTTTTCGTCTTTTAGTCGACTTGTTAAAATAATAAAATAATAAAATTTTATTATTAAAAATAATAATCATGTTTTAAGTAAAAATTCTAAGTATAGACTTTTTACGAAATTTCGGCATGACCCGTACGTTTAAATGACATTTCCCAAGGTTTTTAAACCTTATTTTCAAACAAGTTCTAATATTTCGACACTTTTCGACCAAATTCCAAAAATCACCTTTCACGACGTTTACCAATATACTTTCTCAAAACGACTTTCAATATATCATCACAAGTATATTTTGCTTCCCAAAAGTTCGTCAAAATCCTCAAAACGACTAGTTAACTCTTATTGGACTTTAACGCCCAACAAGGGTCCATTAAGGTTTTTATGTATCCAATATTCGTTCTAAGCCCAAACCAAGGTCCATTAGTATACATAAGCTCAAATCAATAAGCAAATAAGTAATTCGGACCACAATAAGCCATCCAATAAGCCACGGCTTATTGATTGCTTATTGGGCCGTGAGCCCATATGCTCCAAAATATATTTATTAAGCAAAAAATAAGCTAATAAGTTACGTATCGCATTTGGTTATCACCATAAGCTAATAAAATAGTCCACAAAATACGACAGACTAGGGTAATAACCAAAAATACCCTTTTTGTATCTTCCCCTTTTTGCCGTGAGCTATTAAGCCCAAAATAAGCTTATTTGAACCCACCAATAAGCCAAAATAAGCTATATACAAACCCGGGTGTCTTTGTTTTCGTGTCGGGATCACTTAAAAACTCGTAAAACTCAACCGTAAATTATTCCTCAAAGTTACTTAGCATTTTTATTCACTTTGAAAATACTTTTCCAATAACTTAGATTATTTACTTGACATATTTTCATATTATACCTCCCAAAACTCGTTTTGGACATTAACGGACGTGTCGGGACTCGTTTTTCGGCATTTCTCAAATTTCACGAGTCAACCACCCGGAATATGAATAACCCAATAATAACCTATAAAAAGGATTATTATACACGATAAACCATCAATTACCACGATTCTCATAAAATCACCACCGTCAACACGGTATAATATTCTAAATAATTGACAAACGTCGAATAGTCAAATGACTAAATTAGAATATTCAAATCACAAAAGGGGCAAGGGTTACAAGGCTCTTCGACCAGATCAAGGTGGTGAATACATAAGCCAAGAGTTTAAAGATTATCTTAAAGCTTGTGGAATTGTCCAACAGCTTACTCCTCCATACACACCACAACACAATGACGTGTCTGAAAGGAGAAATCGTACTTTGTTAGACATGGTTTGATCTATGATGAATCTTACAACTCTGCTGTTATCCTTTTGGGATTATGCTCTAGAGTCTGCAACACGCATTCTCAATATGGTTCCAACCAAGAAGGTTGATAAGACTCCATATGAATTATGGTATGGAAAAGTTCCAAACTTGTCTTACTTAAAGGTCTGGGATGTGAGGCGCTTGTGAAGCGGGATACGCCTGATAAACTTCAACAAAGATCTGTTAAGTGTATCTTTATAGGATACCCAAAGGAAACAATGGGTTACTATTTTTACTTCCCACCTGAAAACAAAATAGTTGTTGCGAGGTATGCTGAGTTCTTTGAGAAAAATCTCATAACTCAAGAAGTCAGTGGGAGGGCCATAGATCTTGAAGAAATTCAAGATGAAGATACATCACCTTCTGAAATCACTAGCGAAATTCCTATGGAGGTTGAAGGTTTTGAACCACCTCAAGAGGAAGTGATTCCGGTTCGTAGGTCCGAAAGGACACATCGAGCTCCAGATCGTTTATGTCTAAATGTAGAAGCGGAGGAGCATAGTCTAGGGGATCTTAATGAACCCACTAGCTATAAAGCCGCGATGTTAGATTCTGAATCTAATAAGTGGATCGATGCTATGAATGCGGAAATACAATCCATGATGGACAATATGGTATGGTTCTTGGTCGATCTTCCTCCAGTCTGTAAGACTGTTGGGAGTAAATGGATTTTTAAGAAAAAGATTGACATGGATGGTATTGTACACACCTATAAAGCTTGTCTTGTAGCAAAGGATTATACTCAACTCTATGGGGTTGATTATGAAGAAACGTTCTCACCTGTCGCTGACATTAGAGCTATTAGGATTCTCATATCTATAGCGGCGTTCTATGATTATGAGATATGGAAAATGGATGTCAAAACTGCCTTCTTAAATGGTTATCTTGATGAAGACATTTATATGGTACAACCTGAAGGTTTTGTTGATCCTAATCATCCCAAAAAAGTATGCAAGCTTCAAAGATCCATTTATGGCCTTAAGCAAGCATGAAGAAGCTGGAATAAAAGATTTAATGAAGAAATCAAAAGGTTTGGTTTTGATCAAAATCTTGATGAGCCATGTGTATATCAAAAGGCTAGTGGGAATAATGTTACATTCCTCATCATGTATGTTGATGACATAATCATCATGGGAAATCACATTCCAAGTTTACAAAATCTACAAATATAGGTCAAAGCGATTGATTGGACTTGGTCAAAATGCTTACATGGATAAGATCTTAAAGAGATATAAAATGGATAATTCCAAACGTGGTCATATCCCCATGCAAGAAAGACTTGACTTGAACAAAACACAAGGTGCTTCAACACCTGAAGAGGTGAAGCGCATGCAAAATGTACCTTATGCTTCGGCTGTGGGATCCATTATGTATGCTGTAAGATGCACTAACCCGATTCGCGCAAGATATAACAAGCCAGTTTCAATAGAGTCCTAGTGAAAGTCACTGGACTGCTGTGAAAAATATTCTTAAGTATTTAAGAAATACTAAAGATATGTTCTTGGTTTATGGTGGAAATCCGGAAGCTGAACTTCGAGTTGATTGCTATTGCGATACTGGATTTGAGACCGATATAGATGATATGAAATCTCAGACAGGATACGTTTCGTTTTGAACGGAAGCGTAGTAGACTAGAAAAGCTCCAAGTAAAGTACTACTAAAATGCCTGCTACATAAGCTGAATAACATAGCTGCTTAAGAAGCAGAGATGGAAGCTGTTTGGATTAGGAAGTTTATTTCAAGGCTTGGTATAGTACCAACAATAAACGAACCTATTAGGATGTTTTGCGATAATTCAGCCGCACTTCTTATCGCCAACGAACCGGGAGTTCAGATGGGCACCAGACACTACCATAGAAGTAACCTTCTTAAAGTTCACACAGATGACAATCTAGCATAACTTTTACGAAGGCTTTACCAAAAGGAAAGCTTACTCAACATGCTAGGAGCATGGGACTTCGTTTAGCTAGTAGTTTCATGTAGATCTGTGTTTAGTATTTGGATAAGGGATGTTTTAACAATTTATTTTATGATAATGATACTTGGTATTTTGTTATTTTTATCTTAAATTGTGTCCTATATTTGCATGTTTAAATCCATGAATAATAATAGTTATTATTCTAAATTAATCCGTTGTCGATTAACAATATGAGAATATTTTTAAGTTAAGACAATTCTGAGTGATTATGATATTATATAGTGAGTGCAATCCCGTGATCTTGAGTTCGATCCTAACACACAACTATTATTTTTACGTCCATAAACTAACAATTACTTTATGGATCGTCGTCATCAAGTAAACCTTGTAAGTGATTTTATTTACAAAATCCTTAGGCTTGAGATGCAAGTAGGTCTTGCATATGTGGATAATCCTTCTTGATCTAGTCTAAGTTATCCTGAAAAATGGATAAGTAATAAGGGCTATTTCAGAAGTGATTTTGAAATATGATGACTTGGCACTTGAATTTGTTCTTTCAAAAGTTGAAGAATGATGCCACTGGGCCCCTCGTAGAATTAATTAGATGTGTGTATGGCCGTACCCGAAAACTCATGTAGATATGTCTCATTGATTTTCGGTAATCTTGATTAGTTACATATACGAGAAACAGAATCGTTAAATAATGGAATGACCTTGATCCATATCCATTTTTAACACGGTATCGAAAACAAAGGGATTGTAAATTCATAAATCATTTGTCCGTGTCCTTATGAAACCATACTCGAATATTTCTAAGAGCATTGGCGTGTTGTTAGACGCTTACCAATGTTATTATATTATTTATACATGTCCAAGTGGGAGCTGTTGGAATATGTCCAAGTACAAATTATATATGTCCAGAAATCTTTTCGATCCTACAAGGACGCACACGTTAATATGTAGAACAACGATTAAATATATTAAAGTAATATATTAGTGTTTAACAAACGATCGTTAGATGTTTTAACAAGATTTATATTAGTCGTTAAACGTTAAAGGACTGATATGCAAAAACTGAATAATGGGAGGTTGCGGTTTGCCCTTTTCTTCCCTAGGTCAGCCGAAACTCAATCCCAAGGGGATTGGGAGAGCTTTCTTGCATGCCAAGCAAAGAGGTGTATAAATAGGGGCTTTAGGATTCGTTTGTGCTCATAACTTGAAAATCCCTAAACCCTAAAAATCCCTTGTGCTCTTCCTCTTGTTCGACTGAACCTCAAAACCCTCAAAGGGTTTCAGTTTTGTTTCCTTGTGTCATGCGATCGAACCCTACACCCTTAGGGTTTCAGTTTGCGATCAAAACCACAACCGTGGTGTTTTGTTCGTGTGTTGATTGAATCAAAAGACGAAGGTGATCGTTTGGTTAAACACTACTAGTACTAGCATACCTCGTTGTTTGCTAAGAACGTATTGTGTGTGTTGACTTAGAGGGATCATTCTTTTGATCCTAGCGGTTTCGCGTGGTGTTATACTTACGCGTGTATTCAAGGCGGCAGTTCTTTTATTGCTAAAAGGTACACACCTTCTTGAACCCTTGTTAATTATAAGTTCTATAGGTGTTTAATCTTCTGATACGTACTCGTGTTTTAATGGTTAATAGATATAAAAACCTAACAGTTAACAAGGATTTCCACTCGTGCGTTGCCGCCGAGCACCCGAGTATGATAATGTTGTGGCCGGTGAAACTGTGATGGCGCGGAGCATCCACATTCAATCAAATTGCACGCAGTATAAATGTCGCTCTTTCCTGACAAATGTAGGTATATTTTAAAATCATTTTCTACTCTTTTTGAAAGACCATTTTTTTAGGATGCACTTTTTTATAGGGTGCCCATTTAGTTAGCTATTATAATGCCCTACCATGTAAATGTGGCATTAACATATGTTGCGGTCTAGATTATAGAGCTATAAATCCCAAATAGTATATAAATCGAAAAAGAAACCAACACATAGCACGTTAACCAATCAGCTGAAACCATTAAACAATTATATTCCAAAACTTGTAAAACAAAGTCTTCTAACTATCACCAATAGACATCATCCTTTTCTTTTCAATACTATAACACATCTCCTATTTTAATACCATCATTTATGTCATCGAGCTTCATGAATTAGGTGGTGGAGAGCAAGCATTTTCTCTCGGAGAAAAAAAATACATAGTTAAAACAATTATTATTTACCACTTATCTATAAAACATAACCATGTAAGAATTGTAAACAATCTCATTTATAAAGCAATTTCCGTGTCACAATCTCTTTTGAAACAATCATCGTTCACCTGTGAAATTGTTGCCTACGAATGTTGGCCTGAGGAGGATAGGAGAAATAGATATCAAGGTTTTCTATGACGCATGCTAAGAAAATTTATGCTTCTAAGAAGGCTAATTAAGGCCCATGTGCATAAAAATCCCCTTGTAAGCATCATAAAATAAATCTTAATATCCAAATTTCCCATCTTCAACACGCCAACATCAGTACATCCACTTGACATTATAGCCTAAATACAAACATAAACAATTTATTAATTATCAGACTTAAGCTTAGGACCAGGCTCAGAGTTCGTATGGGCTGCAAAAATTAGGTTATATTTTTTGGCTAAAAGCTAAAAGCTCTTGCCACATAAATATTTAAACGCAACGTGCGAACAAGTCATCATAGCCCACCAACTACTGTCCAAAACAGATTTAAAAATAAACACATGTAGTACACTGGCAAACACATTCGTAAATATATACATAATTTCCTTAAATATCATACATAAATCCATATAGTAAACCCTGATTGAAAATAAACTATGAGACTTAAAATATTGCATGAATGGAATAATATTTGGCCAAACTTCCACCAACACTTATATTTGAAAAAAGGAACAGATTATGACCAAGGTATCATTTACTGCAACATGATACATTGCAGCTTCGTACACACAATTCATTTATGAAATACTTGGGTTGTTATTGCAGCTCAAGATAAAAAACCAAGCCAATCCTCGATCTTCTCCCGTTTATAGACCAAAATCTCTTTTGAACCAATCGTTGTTCACCTGTGAAATTGTTCAGTGTACGCACAAAAGAGAACTTACTAATGTTGTCGTGAAGAGAATGGAGGAAATATCAAAGTTTTTTATGAAGCATGCAAGGGGAATTTTTGCTTCTAAGAAGGCTAATTAAGGCCATTGCATATAGAAAACCTCCCCGTGCAAGCATCATAGAAAACCTTGTTATCTATTTTTCAATCTTCTACACGGCAACATCAGCACGTCCGCTTGAAATTATTGAGATGGCCTAAATATAAACATAAACAATTTCTTAATTACGAGACTTAAGTATATTTAAGACCTGGCTCAGAGTTGGTATGGGCTGCGAAACCTGGTTATATTAGACGCGATGTGCGAACAAATCATCATAGCCCAACAACTACAGTCCAAAGCAAATTTATAAAAGAAACACATTAAATCTTTACCTTTATTTCCAGCATTTGGGTCAAACTTCAAGACTCACCATCAATTGTATTTGAAAAAAACAGACTATGACCAAGGCATCATTTACTGAAACATGATACAGTCAGCTTCGTACACGCAAATTACTCCCCAGTATAAAATAATACGAATTCAGAAAGCACACCAATTTTTATTTGGTGATGGTTGCACTAGATCATAAAACAATTTAAAACTCGGGTTAGACATCACACTGGCTACAAAAGACAGATGCTTTTATGGCATCCGTTTTTGTGGTACCGAAGTTACAACTTGCAAAGTAAACGAATCATCACAGGCAAGCAAGCGCTATCCAAATAGGACCTACACATGCTCCTTGTTTAAATTCTTCAAATAGTTAAAGATTGAACTAATAACTTTCTTAACCTTTTCAGTTGGTCAGAAATATTATATAAATATTATACTAGCATATATTTATATAATATACTATATATATATATATATATCTATTATCATATTTTATATTATATTATACAAGTAGGAAACTCAACCGTAAGAAAAAAATTCTAGCAATCCCGGACCATAAATATGTAACCATAACGTCGCATAAATAAAGCCACTGGCATTAAAAGATATGTTATCTCATGACACTTAATATGCCTATAACATCCACTTTGTTAGATCCTATTAAAAACAATGAAACAATAACCCTTTATCTCAATGAGACTCATTCCCACTTTCTCTTACTCTACAGTGGCTTGCATGACGTTAAACCTTAATTACTAACAAACTAAAAGAAGCGACAACTAAAACATCAAACACATTGAGAACACCACATAATCGCGGCGACATAAAAAAACCTAAAAAACACAAAAAGACAGGTTCCTTACCGCCTGAATCACCAGCTAATGTTTCATAGTCTCAATAAAGTTGTAGAACTATAGGGGGTGTATACGGTCTTTCCGACTTCTTTGAAGTTTATAAAACTTCATGTCACAAAGAGATCGAGTGGTGAACAATCTACTTAACAACACAACCAATAAGTAGAGAGAGAAAGATAGACACCACGATATATACTAGTTGGGGATGGGGTGTTTATGCCATCCGTACGTCCAGTTGCGAATCTACGACACTGATACTACTACACTAGTATAATTCTTATGGTGGACTTCAAACCATTACAACTTCACTTTACCGATTTGCACTAAGTTTGGCGCTCACTAAGAAGAGCTACTCCTAACGATATTTCGCCCTTAGAAACCACCCACAAGAATCTCGTGATTCGACTTAACTACTAAGACCACTAAGACTTCCCTCTTGGAAGTATCAAAACCCCACTAGATCAACACCCAA